>VOMN01020551.1:0-14158 GCA_014899125.1 Orchestia grillus
TTAACATTAAAAAAAAATCATGTATAGTTAAGGACCACCCTAATAGATGTAGATAGATGTATAGATATAGATATTTAGGTATATAGATATATATAGATATATATAGATATCTATATATATCTATATATATCTATATATATAACCATTAGTAGTGAACTAGGTTTTTAGCAAATTTTATTGCTCTTTGATTACCTACATTCAAAGTTATTGGTTATTTTAAATCTTTTTTAACATCAGAAAATGGTTGTCATAAAAAATTTCTCTTGCATTGCTGCTGTAATGGCTATGTACTCAGCTTTATAAAATGACTGCTACAGCATTTTGCTCCCTAAATTTCCAAGAAATTAATGGTCCATCATTAGTTAGCATCGTTAGTAATAGACCAACTGGAAGCAGTATTTGCTGATGCTCTGCCTATCAGTCAAGGTGTCCCAATCAGAATCACAATGACCAATCAACCTTGAAGGAGAAGCAGGTTTTCTGAACACAAAATCATTGGATTCCATACCTTTGAGACACCAAGTACATTTTTGGCCAATCCAAACAGACTTCTGGTAGGACTAGAAATATTTTATGATAGTTTGGATACAACATGAGACAAATCTGGTCTAGTACCAGTCATCCTGTAACTCAGATTTCAGATAATTTTCCTGTACAGTTATACAATACAAAATTTATTGGGATCATTCTAAATTTTATCAATACTGAGATCACAGTAGACTTGGGTTTAAAATTTTGCAAATCAAATCTATTGATCATTTTATCAAGGTAATTGTGTTGGCTTATCTAGATACATTTACCATCAAATTTAAATTCCATTATAAGAAACTAAAAGAACTGTCCAAGCTATTTCATTTAAGATTTGTTGCACAAAGAAATATTGACCGAGTTCAAAACGTCAGTTACCAGCAGTCGTGTCATCAACCCAAATTATCATAGTTGCCCACAATCATCTTTGAACCGAGTGTATGCACAATTGCTAGCAGAAGGTTGTGCTAAATCTTCACCTAACAGAAAAGTAAGAAGCATATTATTATAATTGTGCCCACTTGGCCAGTAAGTGAATCCTTGAATTTTCCACACAAGTTTATTTGTTTTTTTTTTTTACTCTCAGTTGCCTCACACCCTTCTGGCTTATCAACGAGCATGCCACAATCAATTTTGGCATTTTAATAAGCAGTTTGTACATCTAGTTGATGAACAACATTATCATTCTGAAGTGCAAGTTGTAATAACATTCTTACTCATGTGACACAAGCCATTAGTAAGAAAATAATTCTTTGCCTGAGTAAAGAATTCAAAAATTTCCTTTAGGCACGTACCTATCTTAAAATTTTAATTGATCACAGAGCCTATTCCTAACTGAATAAATGCATCTACTGTTACTGGCACCAGGTTCTGAGGGAACAAGGTCAAAGGTTTGTTTCAATGACTTTACCTTTTCATCCATTGCAGCATACCAGTGGATACTTTCAATGAAATTGACAGCCCCATGATAACTTTTTGGAATGTCTATAATCTTGTAGATTAGATCAACAAATATTTAATGAGATCACTTGAATCCTAGGACTCCCCATCCATGACAAATCCAAATTCATCAAGTTTGAGGATAAATTTTATTCTTGCAACCACATCTTGAACAAATTTTCAATCTTGATGGTTTCTTGTAGATCTTATTGTATCCTCATGTTACAGTCCGTTCTCGCCGTAAAAACCCTTCACATAATAACCATCGTACATTCCCTGCATGATCTTGAATGTCATTATCATATTCCTTCAATTTAAAAATGTAAACTGCTTGAATATCTTCCAATAATAGCTTTTCTACGCTTCTAAATCTTTTGAAAACAAGCTTCTGATACTGAGAAAAATTATTTCTAACCAATGACATTATTATTAGGGTGCTCTGTGTGTTTGGTTACTGTTAAGTAAATATTAACTGGGCATGACTTGTATGGAGAGAAAACAAATTGTTATTCTTTGTTCCTGTAATGATGGTTGAATAAAATTAACCCTTACTTATATTCAGTAAGATTTGTCTAAAGCTAATGCTATTGTAATAGGTATGCTTTTTAGGTAATACAAGTATAGGAAGCATTTCTATGCAGGATATATGATTGCTAGAGAGAATGCATTTCCTACTGCAATAAAGACTCTATCAGTGGTCATACCAAAAACCTCAAAAGCAGGTTGCAGAATCAGAAAATGTAAGGTTCATCTCTGATCCCAACTTCTAGAACTCCAAAGTATCCAATTCCTGACTCTGATCCAAAAGAATTCCTGTAAAAGTCCAGAACATGTGGCTGGCTCTTTATAACTTCTACTATTTTGCTAGGTTGTGTGGTCATTGTGGTCGGGGGTTGTAAGCATGTACCTCCTATTAATGGCTTTAGTGTGCTCAGACTTCTGTCTCTGCAATTTTCATATCCTGTCCAACCTCTTTTCAAACACTTTAACTGGTGTTGCAGAAGATCATTTACATACTGAACAAACATCAGAGGGCCAAGTACTAAGCCGTGGGCACTTCACTGAAAACTTTCCTCTAATCTTACATTTAAGTTTTCACAATTATGTGCTGCTTTCTCCATTCAAAAATGCTGAAATCCACTTCAAGGTGCTGCCACTGATGTTGAAACTCTTGACCTTCTTGGTTAACCTTCAGTGTGAAACTCCATCAAAAGTAGTAGTTGTGGTGGTGACAGCAGCACTTCTGTAACTGACTACCTTGCACAAAAAGAGTAGGAACCATTTAGTATGGACTAAGGAGTATGGGGAATCTATGTACAAGGTGTGTTCCCTCACAAGACCCCATACAAGTTAGGGAAGAGAAAGAATCCTCAGTGAAGAGGGCATGCAAATGGAAAGAAACACAGTGGGCACAAAAGATAAAAGTCCTGAAGGCCTATATAAAGCTAAGGTAGCCTAACAGTGCTCCCCTGGGGGTGCTAGTCCCCATAACATAGGATAGATAAACCTAACTCACCTATGGCCTATCATATGCCCCCTGAGGGGGACTGCATCAAAAGCCTTTGCAAACTAACAGTATGCAACATCCACGGTGTTTCCTTCATCAATGGCTTGTATCCATTTATCAAGCATAGTAAAAAGTTTAAACACCCTTGACCTCCCCACCATGAACCCATATTGTCTATTGCTCAGCATATTCTTTTTATATCTATAATTTTTTAATAAATTAAAGTTTCCATAATCTTGCATATGATATAAATCAAGTTCATCTGCTTATTATTTCTGGAATAATTTCTATCACTCTCCTCGAATGTTGCTGTATTGTTTGCTGTTTTTTTTCATTTATTAGGTAATTCATTACTTTATAGTAATGAGATGAAGTGGGAAGGCCATTACTCCTTTCAACTCCTTAATCATCCTTGGATGCAAGCCCTCGAGCTTTATTCCTCTGCATTTCATCTATGATTCTTTGTATCTCCTTGCATGTAAAATGCATGTTTGAAAGGGCAGGCCCATCCCTAATATCAGTGCTGGGTAAGTATCTCTCTCTCTCTCTCTTGGGCTCCCACTGTAAATACTGCACTGATAAAATCTGCAAGTTAGCAGCAAGTACCATTGCCTTTTGTTGGTTGCCAACAGTCTTCCCTGTTTTTTCTGCATTAATATGTCACCCATGCTCACACATGACATAGTTTTAAACTGAACATACTTCCAGAATATTTTAGGATTTGATTCATCATTTTGTGCATTAGTCCTTTCAATATTCCTAGTCAAGTTTCTGGTCTTCCTTCAAACCTGGTTACTTATTTTCCCATAGCTTTCTTGTGCCTGTAAGTATTTCCTAGTACTGGATAGTCTCATCACCCTGCATACTTCTCTCTCCCAGTACAGCTTTTTCTCTGTTTTTGCCCACAGCTTTCTGCTCATCACTAAATCTTTGTCTTTTTCCTTGCTTCATTTATAGTTCTAAATTTTCTCTGTGGGATACATTCATTAATTGCCCCAAGTAGCGTCTTTTTGAACCTGCCCCGCATTTCCTGTTTATCTTGGGTGCGTAGACATGCATCTCAATTGATTATTAATAAACTTTAACTTCTTGAAATCATCCTTTCATAGAGATATAGTAAACTCTTGCATTTCTTAACTTGAGATGCATTGCTGCATTTGAAACTAATAAGCATAATATTTTTGATATTCTATCATAAGTGAGGTATACATTTTTGTGAGACACCTTCTATAGGTGTGTAATGTTTTTGTTTGTCGGGATATTGCAGACAAATTTTCTTTTTTCCACTCATTATTTTTTTTCATCTGTGCAGGTTAATACCGTGTGGGAACATTATTACATAACTAGTGTTGATTAATAAATTAACAATGGCTTCCTATGAGACAAGGCCGAAGAAAATGAAAGTGAGTCATAATTGGGGAATCGGAGATGTCAACCTCCATGAAGAGGTAGTGCAGTCAGCAAATATTGAAAACTGTACCTTTGCTTTACAGACACAGTATGGTATTGTGTATGCTGTAGGGCAGCTTCAAGGGGAAGTGAACTCTACTCCTGTTGTTGTGGGACAGTTGATTGAACCCAAAGAGGAAGTGATGGATAGTACTGAAACAAATACCTGTGCAGATGCCACTGGTGTGGCTTTCGTACAAAACGATCTGAACCCTTTCCCTAACTTACTGGCTCATGTTCAGGATGACCTAACTCAAGAGCTCAGTTTACCTACAATTGTTCTGAGTGATCAAATGCAAATCAACCCTCAGCCTGTCCCTGATGTTAAGGAAACAAAAAAACGTAAAAGGTGAGTAGAGAAGCTTACTCTAAGTTCTTGATATTGTAGATTGTTGTAAATTTTTAATTGCTTAAGCATTAACAGTTTTTATTGCTGCACAAAATAATGTTTATTTTAAATTGTTTACTAGTTAATTGGTATGAATTGGCAATCTAATTCCATTGTACTATAGGTAAAATGATCATTAATTGTTTTGTGCAATAGAGAAATATTCAGAAAGTTTAAAATGTACATATATATTAACATGATTTTCTTTCCTTTTTTTTGTCATGCTTTTAAGTAATTAGATAGAAAAATTTGTAACTTGTAAAATCAACATTGAAGTTTCCATCCATATATAAGGTGCAGGCTATAGGTATTCTATTTCAAAACAGTTTTCTTAAAAAATGATTGGTTTTAAATAATTTAAATCCAATCAGGTGTTAGAATTGGTTGAACTTGTATCAAGTAAACAGAAGGAATGAAAGAAGAGCAGCAAATTGAGAAAGATATGGATAGTTCTTTTTAAGAGCTGAAGAAACTCTAAATGCATAGGACCTAAACTAAAAAAGAATGCAGCAAAGATAAAACATAACACGGGAGAAGAAATTTTTTGTACAAGGTAATGAAGCAACTTGAGTGAAAATGAAAAAAAATAGGACAACTGGGACCTCAACTTATGAATGTTTCTTCACTTTGGAAAGCTCACCATATCAATCACTGTAGACTTGTGCTTATTAAGAACTTGCTTAATTTCAAGATTATAACTAATCTTTCAATTTTTGTTCCTTTTGTGCATTTTCTGTAAGTGGTGTAATATTTGTATGTTTCATTGTTCCCTACAAAAATTCTACCATACACCATACTATATTTGACCATTTTTTGCAATTTTTTTGTAATTTCGATCATTTGAACTGCCCTGACTGAATTCATGGCGGTTGTGTCTTCTGGTGCCTGTAAATATGGGGGGTTGTCTAATTTTGTAATCGTTTTTTTTTTTTGTTTCTCCACAGTCGTAACCACGAGATGCAGTGCCACCTGTGCGATGCAGTGTTTAACGGCAGAAGTGAACTCCTCAAACATCAGAAAACAATACATCCGAACATGAACTCTGGCACTGTTAAGTGCAAAGAGGATGACTGCAACTTTGCCTGCTTCCGAGTCAACCAACTTGTTGAGCACCTCACCTCTGCTCATCAGTTCGAAATTTTTGAAGAGGAATTGGAATTCTCTGATGAAACTGGTGTGGTCACTTAAGTGTTGCTAGAGTGAAATGGCTGACTAAATTTAGTGGAATTTGTGTGGATATGATACTTTGAGATATGATGAAAATGCTTTAGTTGGAGTGTGCTTGAGTGTATTGATTTTGATTCACTCTGTATTTTACAAAATAGCGTTTGAATATGTAATTAAGATTGAAATAGCTTGCAAATGCTTTGTTTCCATCAGCATTGGATGTTGCTTCAATATCATAGAATTAATATAGTTTCCTTTTCTCATGTGGAGAGGGTTTTTCATTGATCCAGTTTTCTATCATTTAAAGAATTGTGTACTAAAGCTGATTTATCTTGATATATCTATTTGAGAATACTTTTGTTTTGGTCTCCAGCGCGCTTCATAGATTCCTTTGGTTTTACTCTGAAAATTAGTTTGATGAAAAGATACACTTTTTATAAGCATTCTTATTTAAAAATCATTTGAACATTGATTAATTCATCTTGCAAGCAGAACCCGATTTTAAAATCTTAACATGAATTTATCTCATGATATACCTACAGTACATAGGTAATAAGCACTGAATATGAAATTTGCCTTTCATTGATTGTAGGTGTTGGATAATTTTATACCAAAAAAAAGAAAAATATCCTGGTTTTGAATGCATACTTGCATCATCGAAATGTGATCTCTGATATAGGTTGATGGCTTGAACCTTCACTGCTATGGCTTTCCTACGTTTCAAAAGATATTTCTGCTGATGCTTCTCCAAAAAACTAGTCCTTAAAAGTTCCAGTTCTGACTATCCTCATGTCTGTCTATGCATGAGACTCATTGGCTCAGTGTGAGGGAGATTATATTCGTTTACACAGGTCAGCCGTCGTGCTGTGAACTTATCTTCAGTGAGAATTAGGAAAGATCTCAGCTGTAAGACTACTGAAGATTGATTAGTTCTTCTGCTATGTGATTGTTATTGAGGTCTGTAGAAAATGGCACACTTTAAGCGATCTTTTATCATTGATTTTATTTTTTATTTTGCTAGTTCTGCTGTTTAATGAAAAATTTTCACTTTAAATATTTGTTCTAACTCGTTCAATTTTGTGCAGAGTTTCTATCGTGGAAAGAAGACTATGAAATACAAGCAAATTGTCAGTACAGACTGACCTCTTCAAAAGCCGGTGGCAAGTGCCGTTACTTTAATTGCAGCCGCTCTGGGTATTACGTTCGCAAACAAGAGAAAGATTTAACTCGGCGGAGCAAGTTGAAAGGTACCAGCAAACTGAATGGACACTGCGTTGCTGGCATCATCGTCAAGAGTTTGGATGATGGCAAGGTAAATTCCAACCCCTTCATATTTACAGCTTCTTACTTTTCAAGTCCAACTATGATGAACTTGTTGATTTTTCTTTTCTCTGGTGGTATAATGTATTAACAGCGGCGATGCTATGTGTTTGGGGATAAAATGATCTGCCAGTGGTCAGTGTCATTGTAATGCGTTATTGGTGTGATGCTTTACGAATGTTTATTTATATCCTTAGAAATATTCCGGGACAGCGTCCTTCCAACCACGGAAGCTCTGACTCAACTCTGAGGTTATTTGTTATAGAAGAGGCTCAAGTGTTGGTTTGCTCAGCTCGAGCGCCTTCTTAGCATAGCGTTAGGAAAGCAGAGGTGGTAGCTCAGCCCGGCTGTACTGAAGTTCTGGGCCTGAGGCCGTCAACAATACGCTGTCTCTAATTACCATGTCATAAATGTTTTGTTGTGCGTGTCAAAATTGAACATTGCACGTTTACACCCGATTATTACTGTTTATGACGTACTTTTGGAAGCATTTCTAGTAGTAGTACCGCTTCAGTTTAGTATTTTGGTCCAGCATTGTTAACTCCCGAAGTTGTTTTCCTTTTAAATTGTTTGACTCTTTTTTTTAGTTCTACTTGTGAGTTAGATTATGCACGTCAGAAATTTCACGGACTGAATGTAGCACCACTGTTCATGGGGCCACTGTTCTATTACATTACCTCAGCATTAGATAGGCCTTTGGGACTTCCGTCTTCTGTGCCCACTCTACTTCTTTCAATTTTCACATCTTCTTAGCCAACTCTTTTTTATCTTTGCTTATTTTCTTTAATTTGCTGTTTCTCTGCGCAAAGGAGCCTGTGTGGGAACGCACCTTGTGCATAGATTCCCCATTTGGTACCGGCCATACTTAATCGGTCCTTCTTTTTCGGCGCCACATAGTTTGAGTCACTGAAGTGCTGCTGTCTATGCCACTACTGCCCTTTACATGTTAATATTATCTATGAATTTTTGCGAATTTTCGTGACTTTCTTGAGCAAGAAGTTGTGAAGGTTTCTTTGTTTAATTTTACTTACGTTTATTGTTACTTGGGCAGCGTCACGTAATGCACACGAAGACCCACTACGGACACGATCTTGAAACGAACCATCTTCGCATCTCGCCGAGCCAGCGCAGCTACATCCGGGTCCTTGTCGAGTCTGGCCTCCCTGTGGACGACATAGTCCAGAAAGTGAACACCATGAAGTCAGCCGGCGTCTCCATTAGGGTTACTCGAAAAGACGTTGTTAATGTGGTCAGTTCATTTCAATCTAAGAAGCTGAGTACTGATTTCAACTTCTCGAGCCCCTATTCTGCTTGGAACGTGTCAAATGTGGCACTCCAGTTGAAGGGCAACATTATTTTCCATAAAGCTAGTGGCGAATACAACCGTGATGCTCCTAATTTGAACTTGAGCGATTTTATGTTATGCATCATGAGTCCGAATCAGATTGAAAGACTTAGCCGTCATCGTTTCTCTGGACTTGGTGTTCATTTGGTAATAGATCCGATATCAAAGGATGGCTTGGTAATCATTTGTGTGTACGCATGCGTTCCGTATGTTGGCAAGAAGACCGTAGACCTCCCTTTTGCTTGGTGTGTCAGCAATGCTAACCACGACGAAATCTTGAGAGTATTTTTTAGTTCCATCAGGCAAAAATGTGGGGACCTAAACCCAAAGTACTTGGTATCTGAAAACGGGTTCAATATTTATGGTCCGTGGTGCGAAACTTTCCCGAGTGCCCCCTTGAACGTGACGGCGCCCTGGTCCGTCCAGGAAAGCATTACTTCTGGGCTTCAGAAGTACGTCAAGTCGGCGTTCCATCGCGAGAATCTGCTAAATTCCATCAAAAGCGTATTTTCTGATAAATTAGCAGACTTCACGTCGAGGATGGGCACTCTTATGGAAGGGATGAGTTGTCCTGAGTACCTTAGATTCGCAAAAGAGTACTTCATTCCTAACTTTATTGAAGGAACGATTCCTAACTTTGCTGCTGTTCATTACGCTGAACATGCTTCGGAAATTATGGTTTTTGAGGAGGTAACCAGTACCCTACGTCAGAAAATGCTCCAGGCTTGCTACAAGGCTGTGTCTCGAGCAGTGTCGGATGTCTTGAGGTACAATGAAACCAAAGAACGTAATCATGCAAAGGTGCAATGTTACTCTCCTGGAGCTGTGACTTCTCAGGTCAAGGAGAGTATGCCTACCAACTCAGCTGATCAATCTAAGGTTGGTCATCTGAGCTGTATGGTCACCAATGTCATGGGGATGCTCGACGATGGTTATTTTCCAGCTGATTTCGATAAAGCTGTTCGCCTATTGGAGGACTGTGAAAAGTTAATAGCTGAAAGCTGTACCCCTCCTAAAGAAGCGAGCCCGGAAGAAAAGCAAGACGAAAGTACAAGGGAAATCCCAGAATCGAAGAAAAGAAATCCTACCAGTGTCCCATCGAATTACTTACGTGTGAAGAACCGAGGGCTTTCAGGTCGGCTGAAACTTCAATCTACTATGCGCGCGAGCAACAACAGCGCATCAAATATGGGCGTACGGGTCAAACCTGGTTCTGAGTCGATCATTGACCCTGCTCGTGAAACTTGGGAGCAGGAAATTATTCCCGAGGAATATATATTGCTTGAAGAAGTTGTCGATTCTGAATAGCCGGTCCAGTAGCTGAGTAAAATTTAGTGGAAAAACATTGTGAAATTAGCTATTGCAAGATAAACCTGAATTATTCGTTTCTTGGGGTTCTCATTGGTATGCTGAAATAGTCAAAACTTAAATTATCATATGCTTAATTTTTCGCATGATCTTCGTCAAAATTCTGGATTACGTACTTGGGTTTACACCATCTTTTGTGGAATATATTGCTATATTTTTCACCAAGTTTTTGGAAAGGGTTTGTTATGAAGGTCGAGGTTCCTCGTGACTTCGGACGGTTAAGGGGATCAAGTCCTTAGCAATATCTAGGCTCATTCTGTGGTGTATCACTGTACGGAATTTCTCCTTTTAACTTAAATGATATCTCGCAATATTTATTCCTAATTTTTTCCTGTATTTCGTTCCAGAATTAGAAATGTGTGTAAATGTTGTCGAAGAGTATCTTGTTTTGAAGAAACTTTTGTGACGGTGTAGACCCGGTGCTTGGTTTCATACGTAACTCAGACATTCTCCCGAAAGTGTCTATCAAATAAATGTTTCCACTGAAATCGGCAGTTTTCTTACTGATTGTGTTCAAATGTTCCAATAATACACAGGGAGCAAAGGATAGGCAATAGTGTTGGTTTGTCCATCAGATGCGGGACCACCGTTAGTTTAACTCTGCCGTTTATAGGCCTTAGCGACTACTAGCTTTCGTTCCTGCTTTGCTTTCATCAATTTTCGCACGTCTCTGCTTTCTCTTTCCTTCCTCTTCATTCCTAACTTTGTTTCTATGCACAGGGGATCCCGTGTGGCAACACATCTGCATAGGTGACCCATTTCCTATAGTCCTTACTAAATGGTCCCCTCTTCTCTTCGCTCTTTTTAAACCACGTTTCATGTGGATAGGAAGCTTTTCACTAACTAATAGTAGGAATCTAATCTGCACGAATAATGGGTAACATAATGCATGAACAACTTGCTTGTCTTAGGAATTCTCCATGAGGTGATCGTACTGCAAACGGGTTCTCCAGCACGTGTAGAAGACAGCTCTTTAGTAAGTGATATTCTCAGCGCTTTGCTTGAGAGGTTCGAGTCTCCTGGTGCGCCTTGCGTGTGTGGATTGTTTTTTGTAGGCGTCCAGATTCATTTATCCTGAATTCAGCAGACTTGTAGTGAGCTAAAGTTGGGCAAGTCCTGTTCATATTTCCTATGAATACTAGGAAATAGGTCGCTGGAGTGTCATTTCAAGAAGTTTTGCTCAAGCACAATTCTTTTTGTTATCTGCTTGTTTGCTTTTGACCGTGTGAGAGGTTCTTAGTTGATATGTGTAGTTTCAGCCCATATACACATTCAAATTTTTTTTAGATATAAAATGAATTTTTTACTTGTCTTGGGCCGCCATAGGTAGCATGGCGTTCAACAGAATTTCCATGATCTAACTTGCTCGTTCTCGAGCTGATTCAGTAGCACAAATGTTGAAATAATGCCAAGATTTGTAGTGAATTAGAAAGGATTTTTGTAGTTTCCCCTCTCATGTTCGAAGAGCTGGACGACCTTTCATTCTGGCACATTCTTAGTAAAAAGTCATCACATTTGGTGCGTTGCATCTCTTCGTCATTTTTGTCAGTGTTAGGTTTTTATTGGTCAAGTCTCTTCATGCACTGAAGGGGATTACCGTAGGCGTCTCGTGGTCACTATGCGATCCTTGGGAAATAGGATTCCATAGTTCTAATTAATTCAACCATGCTAGATAAAATGAAACATGCTGAAAATTGTATTTCAAACTGAAGCCGAGTCTTGCTCTTAGAATCACGAATGTGCAACAGTGGTTTAGCCATAATATTAAAGTTGTTGGTCCAAGCCCTGCATTCAGCGAGAGCGTCATTCTTTGGAGATGATCATTTTTCAGTAAGCACAAGCTGGCACGGTGTTTTCGTAAATTTAACCCATTTACTGCTGGGTTACTTTTATGAGCAGTCAGGATTGTCTCTCCCCTGAGGGTTGCGCTTGGGATCGTCGTGCAGTGTCTCTTCGGGACTAAGGGCTCCAAAAAAATGTTTTTCTAAGCTATAGATGAGCCTTCTAGACTTCTATCCTTCGTGTCCATTTCTTTAAATTTTCACTTCTTTGCTGGGCATCTCTTCTTTGACTTGCCCTCCTCTTTAAATTGCTATTTTTAAGCGTACGGGATCTTGTGTGGGAACACACCTTGTACGTAGATGATTCTCTGTTCTCTCCAGTCTGTACTAAATGGTCGCTTCTCGGTACGAGTTGGTCCGAGTCACAGAAGCACTGCAGTAGATACCACTGCTACTGCTGCGTACTCAGGCTGTCGACAAATGGGCAGTGGCTCTGAACGTGCGATGCCGAAACGCTCGTTGTTACGGAGGGTGAGCCAGAACTCAAAAAATTTGATCGATTCGAGGTGGAGAATTTCAGTGTTGCAATGGTTCAAAAAGGAAGGGTCACTAAGGCAATGGATTTGGAAAAAGTGGCGTTGTAGTCTCGCTCTGCTAACACGTGCAATAGGCCCACTTTTTCGAATTGGGAATGATTTCTCAGAAGTAAGGTGAAATGTGCTGGAGGAACTGAGCGATGCCGGACTAACTCGTGAGACGCGCTTCAGTAGCGTAGCGAGAGGGGCAGGGCACCTTTGCGAATTGGCTCCGCGGTTGAAGCCTTCAAAGGGGCTCGTCAACGTCGTTTTCTTACCTTGGTAACAGGATAGGATCGTTCTGAAGTTACAAATCTTTTGGTAGAGGGATTTAGGGATAGAAATGAAGAAATTATGCGTGTATAAATATATTGTATGATGAACCTAACGGGACCAAGCTAAAAGCAATCATCCATGGATTATTTCTGTAATTAAATTTTTAGGCGACGACCGAAACAGTTTCTAGATATGTCAGTCTTCAGCTCAGATCTGCTTTGCAAAGGTTGATAGTGCTAGATTATCCGAGTTGAAATCGCCTGAATTTTAAGGAAACATGTTTATGAGACGCATTTATCTTGATCTCTTAAAGCTATCACTAGGTTTCAATGAAGACGCCTGGACATGGGAAAATTATACGGCAATTCAGTCAAAACGGATCCCAGAAATGTACACGATCTCAGTCGAACTTTTTTGCCGGGGCATCTATAGTTATGTATAACTTTGCGGCTCTTAGAAGAGTGGAAAACATAGCCCCAGAAGCTTCCGCATAGATAACACTTTGAAGAACATGTCAAGTATGTTTTCAGTAAATGTGGACGTTTTCTTTTTGTTTTGACTTGCTTCTTTCAGGACTCAAATCTACCTTGAATTTTGCCTTGACAGTGACCAAAAATGGAATTGCATTATCATTAGGTCGACATATACAGTACACGAGTATGTGCGCAGTGACTGAAACCTGTATTTCAAGGGTCATTTATTATATGCATGTTACGCAATGGGCAGAGCTGGGCAGCGCTACTTTGAAATGTAGCGGCCGCTACTGCTACCGNGCTACATGTAGCGCGCTACTGCCCACCTCTGGCAATGGGTAGAAAAAGAGAAAAATATCAAGTTAATGACACATTTTCTCAATAGTGCGGCCCGAAAAACTGACTACTAATGAGTCAGTCATAACAAGTGAATTTACGAGCTGAAAAACATATTTTTTCTTCCTCCTATAAATACTTTCTCGTAATATTTACTTTCTGCTCAAATTGAATAGAAAACAGCACAAGAGAGCAAAATTATTTTAATGTGCAAACAACACTGTATTACATTTACAAGCCCAGACATGTTTTAAGTATTTGTACAGAATTAAACGACAGGACAAGAAAGAATATCGCAAAACACACTGCAGTTCATTTTCATATTCAAGGACCCGAAAGGTTATTTAATGTTGTGTTGTTCGACTTCGACGAGCAAGGAAGGAACTGATGTTGAGCTGCCCATGGGCTGCTTGCGGTGGATTCCTATATATGTATTTGTGTGGTATTCTGCTATATGTATTTGTGCGGTATTCTGCTATATGTATTTGTGTGGTATTCTGCTATATGTATTAGTGTGGTATTCTGCGTAATATCCAGATGAACTCAACGCTGGAACGTATTGGTTTTATCCAATGCGCTTTCATTCATTTATTCCGATTCTGAACATGATACCTGGTTCAAATTATCATATTTGAAACAATTAGAAACAATTTAAAACAATTTATTACCACAAGGGTAACATCATTTAAAGATATTACAAGCATGG
>VOMN01020553.1:0-16527 GCA_014899125.1 Orchestia grillus
CCTGGGGGAGTGCTGACACCCTGGGGGGAGTGCTGACACCCTGGAGGGGAGAGCTGATAACCTGTGGGGAGGGGACACAAGCCCCCGTTTTGTATTGCTGTCTCCCTTGCAAACTTAACTACTTCTATTTAGGCCTTGAATTCCTCGAACGTGGTTCGGGCACACCTACCTAAGCCACACGGGTGTGCCGCCTGGTCACCGTTGCGTTGTTGACTGTGCGTGTGTTCGCTTCTCAGTCTGTGAATAACTTTTCAACGATGTTTTTTCTTATTTCACCATTTTCATANCAGCCCCCCGGCACCAAGTTACTTGCAAAACATACCCGATATATTTGATAAACCGCATCATAAATTGTTATGAGAAACATTTGAAAAAATATCCCTCAGCAAAATATTCCGCTTACACACATTTCGTATGAAAATACGCATAAAATGATTCCCAAAAAATATTCGTCCATAAATGATTATTAGAAATATTCCTCTAGGAAGACATATAAGGACGCTGTTCACAAGATGCCACGCTGTTTTGTTGAGTCAGTTTTCTGTCGAAGGCGCGCCCTGGCCGCCCTCAGGAGCACAACAGACGTAGCATCGATTGAGGGCAGCGAAGCCTGAGAGACGAGCAATTATTCTCATTATTTGCGTTAATGTATCAGGGGCTTAACCGTCGTTGCTACATTTTACGTTATCCTAACAATGTGACTGAGCGTGATTTGAAAGCTTAGTTTCAGTACCAAATTTATTTCATGCTTACGAGGTACACTTCTCACGCACGTGAAGTTATCAGAAGAGCTCGGGAATCCTACCCGTCCCTCGAGCGCCGCTGAGTCAAAGAGATGCGCTGAATGACTACCTTCTTCAGGGTATCTTCCTGAGAAAATCTTGATGAACAAACTCCAGCCAGATCAACCAACTCCAGCCAGATCAACCAACTCCAGCCAGAAGAAGTCACTCCAGAAGGCCGTCTATATCACACCGTCCGACACGAGGCCGCCAGGACGCGAGCCTAAACGTCTCTCAAGCGACAAGTTTTACAGGCCCAACTTTGAAGGAGTAATTAAGAGGAGCATACTTTGCGCCAGGTGACCTTTGTGCGGTAAATGCCAGGCCTCTCGAGTACGTGTGAAGCTTCAGGATTGTGTGCGTTATAAATTGGTTCTGAGCTGCTGCTGGGAGGTAAAAATTGGTTCAGAAGAGCAGCGTGTCTTATTGAAGAGTCGGTGCAGAAGAGCAGATTATCTTATTGGTGAGTAGGAGAAGAAAAGTGACCACGTTTAATGGATAGTAGGTGTAGAAAAGTAGATTATCTTGTTGAAGAATAGGTGCTAAAGAGCAGCACATCTTAAGGAAGAGTAAGGACTGAAAAACAAGTCGTCGTAAAATAGCAAAATTGAATTATCAAAAGCAATTAGGTCGCACAGAAGGAACTACAGAACGTTCAGGTAAGTGTGCACTCTCTGTTGACCGATGTGAGTGAAGCTGCCACGGTTTGCCGTGGAAATGGCTGCAGACGTGGTGCGGCAGAAGGATCTGACACATTGGTAGGTCTAACCAATAAAATTTTCACATAGTCAAATGCAACAGAGATAGAACGAGAGCATTTTCATTCCAGGCAACTATTTAAATTTTTGTTATTTTCAGTAAAAACGAGAGAGCTAGAGAAACTCTAAAATATTTCTGATAGTAAAATATATTTTCGAGACAATAAACTCGTAAAATATATGACGTTTCGAGCATTCGCTCATGATCAGTTATGAAAAAAATGAAAAACATCTGCAACAGAAAAAGAGGACAAAAAACGCAATTACAGTTGTGATAAAAGTGTGATAAACTACCTATTAACTAGGGAAGTTGAAAAAACTAACACTTATTCAAACAAGTTTCCATTTAACAATAAAAAAGGATTCTGACATTCTCAATTCCGGGGGAAATTTTGCTGGACCTAAAATCTTGAATTAATTCAAGTTTACGGAAGTGGTACATTCGAATGCCTGATTGCGGATGTCTGAGTGGGATGGACTCGTTAGAATATTGCCCGCGACTTCTACTTTGGTGCTTCCGATTTTCATTCTGATTTGTAACGGAGCCAAATGGCATCATTCCATGCACTCAGAATATAACGAAAGGCTTTCGTTCACTCTTTGTTTCATTTGGCTATTATCAAAGCTGCTGGTGCGTCAGATCATTCTGCCAAAGGCCCTTCCCCTGGGGAACGAATTTTAAGGGAAAACAAAGGCATGTCGCATGCAAACGTGCGCTAACTTGGGGGGTTTGGAGGGTTCTGTTGAAGGAGGGTGAGGTGGAAAGGTGTTTAGGGGGCGGCGGGATACGGGGACAGGCCTTGCGTGACTGGGGCCCATCTGTGAGGCCGCGAGGGCCCCAGCCAGCTGGCCTTACATGGGTCTTCCCCCATCTGCCTGCATGAGCCTAGCACGGCCGAATTCATAAGCCGACCGTCTCGCGTCGTTGCTGCGAAGGTAAACTTCCGTGCTGCTTTAACTCGATTTTTGGACCAAAGCCTGCGAGCTACGTGAATAGCCGTACTTCTCTGCTTCTATTAACCTCGAGCTACGTAAGCAGCTGCACTGCTTTTAAATGCGGTTTTTATCAGAAAGTACGTGAACAGACGTACTGCTTCAAGCTTCCTCAACTAGAAACTACGTCAAATGGAGGAGTTCCCTAAAGTCACCGTGTTCAGGCAATCTAAAGTCAAACAAGAAATGCAGTGTACGGCCAGAATGTCTAAATTAAGAAAATAACAGGTCAGCGATTAAAAAAGTTGCGAGACGTGATGACTTGTAGCAGTAGTTTGACTTTAGCGAACCAAATTAAAATTAATAAAATAACTCAAATAACTCTGGAGTCGCTCCTATACGGTGCGTTCTGCTGGATAGTCCGAATACGTTTAATTCAATGAAACATTTAAATAACCATTGTATTTTCAGGTTTTGTAGCATACTACATACTAACTTATGTAGAGAATAATTTATTCTAACGATGATGGATGCTTAACGAAATAATTGTGCACTTAATTATTATGGTCATCGATAATTTTAGCGTTTCAACTCTTCTGCTAAATTTTGCACATTCATTATGAATACTAAAACTGGGCGAGAAATCTGGTCTTACTAAAAAGATCGCATTTAAATTACTTCCATTCTTGGAAATGACAAGTCAACAACACTAGAAATATCCAAAAAGTTACGTCGTGATCACCGCACTATCAAATCATTTGTGTTTTCTGGTAACACTTGCACAGAGACTCCAGAAAGCATTTACAAAAGCCATCTGCAAGGAAAATTCGCAAAATAAAATCAGAAACTTCCAAAACTCCTCAGTCTACCAGCAAGAATATTTTGAGGCGGCTGGTGCGCCAAAAGTTGGCAAAACTAGAGCTGTGAGATCCTCAATACCTTTGCCACAGCAAGGAGTCCGTTCAAAAGGCCTCCACTGAGCGAAGCAAACAGTACCAGAATGGCTGAATGGACACTGAGTTACACGAAGGTCAATTTCACCGATGTAATTTTCACTGATGAGTCCCGAGCAACGCTCGATGGACGTGATAGGTGGTCATCTGGTTGGCTGTTGAAAGGTCGTTCGACAGGAGTGCACATTTGTCGACAACAAGGTTTGAATCCTACAGGAAATTTATGGTCCATTGTCAAGAGGATGATTTATGCTAATGACAGACAATACTCAAGTTAACAAGCTCTGGGGAAGCAATTGGAAGCGCTTGTCAATCAATTAAACATCTGAAACTGCACAAATAACATCAGCAGTTAACAGAAGTCTCATTAGGGCATTGGAGAATGGAGGAAAACATGTTTACTCATAGCCTGCATTAAAAGTCTTGTCCTACTCGGTACTTGAATGCAAAAATATGTAGTTTCATAGATAAAATGCAGATGAAAAATTTCATTCTTGTTTTTCTGTTCCGCTACATAATCAAAGTAAAAGTTAAATAAGGACTTATATGCATAGATCGTAAAAAAATAGTAAATCTTGTTTCGCTTGAATACTTAATTGAGAATAATAATTCGAAAATAGCATATGCAGTTCTGAAACTTTCAAATTTCTTCTATAGACCACATATGTATGTACAACAAGTAGAAGTAGTAGTAAAGATAGCAGCGCTTCAGTGACTCGGACTATCACGCCCCGAAAGAGAAGGGACTATTTAGTACAAACTTCGGAAAATGGGGAACCTATGCACAAGGTGCGCTCCCTCACAAGATCCCCTGTCCATAAAAACAGCAAGTTAAGAAGGAAGAGGAATATAAGATAAAGAATTATCTGCGAAGTAGGCGTGAAAGGGGAAGGACGCAAAGTGGACACGAAAGACAGAAGTCTCGAAGGCCTCGCTAAAGCTGAAGTAAACTAACGATGTTCCCCTGGGGATGCTAGTCCCCATAACATAAGATAGACAAACCTAACTAACCCAACCCTATCGCCAATGACCTATCCTGTAACATCCGAGGGGTGACACATATTTTCCAAAAATTTATTTCGATGACCCAGCTGAAAACAATGAATTTCACACTAAGCTGAAAAAACACACCTTCATTCTCAGTGTAAAAATGAATAGCAAGACCTCGTATTTCGTGATGAAGTTTGATCCAGATTTTATTTTTTCTCTCGAGCGAAGACATTTGCTACGGAGGGAAGAGCGGCTGAGATCTTTGTCTTCCATCCTGCGTATGTCCCGCACTGTGCAATAACACGCTTTCCATACATCAGAAGAATGTTTGTTCGACCAATATTTCCCAGTTCACAAAGCGAGCATTCATTGACTGTAACACAGGTTAATGAGATCGCAGTTAGAAGAGCAGTTGCGTTTCGATCAAGGGATTTGCACCGTATAACCATAGCCGTCTGTTAATTTTGCACCGTTCAATCATAACCGCAAGTTAATTTTCTACCGTTTAAAAATACCCTCATATTTCTTTTGCAATGTTTAACCATAGCCGCACGTTAATTTCGCACCATTTAACCATAGCCATATGTTAATTTCGCACCATTTAACCATAGCCGTATGTTAATTTTTATTGAGGATACGGAAATAAATAGAAAGCTAAATACATCCGTGAATGCGACAAAGAAAACTACTGTATTTTTACTGACATAAGGGATCAGCAGACGCCTCCAACTTGACTGTGCAAGTGAAGTCAGTTCAGCAACTGCGTAAGGACTAAGCAGGCTAATGGCTCATTGAATACCACGAACATTCTTTCTAATGGACAACGGTAAAAAATTTTTTTCGTAAATAAAGTCATTCCTACGTGAAGACTTCATCAGAATAAGAAGAGAAGACACCGCGCACGTTTTTAAGGAAATTTGACATGAGTGAGTGTGTCAATCTCAGTCGTCAGTTCAGGGCTGCAGTAGTAGTGTGAATGTGCGTGGCTCATTGATTATTTGGGGGATGAGTTGCTTTAGTATAGTTTCAGCAACAAACTGTAATTTTAGCTTAACGGATCCGTAAATTAGTTTAAAGTTGCAATAATGTTTTTCTTGCGTGTTTTTCTAAAGCCATTTTGACGAGTAGAAAAACGAGCAATAGGATATTTTTAGTAAGATAGCCCATAGTATTGAAGATTTAATACACTCGTATACGTTGCTTTCATTTTCTTAAATTTTATTTTTTCTCAGTCCATGTGTAAGGCGAAAAAGGAGCAAGAGTAAATTAAACTTTTGATTGAAGTTTCGTTACGTGAGTCACGGTTGGTACATTTAAGCTAGGTGAGTGCTGTACTAACCCTCAGGAATAGGCACCATCTCAACATTTCTCAACATATTAAAAAACTGTTCCTTTGTTTCTTTCTTTAGCTTTATAACCCTAGTCACCATTATATGTTGAATGATAACCATATTTTGTCCTAGAATTATAAACAAATGACTAATACATAACAAACTGATAGAGGAGATTTAGGTACGACACGTGCCTGGCCACTTCCATGTGCGCGTTACAGTGTCACATGGCTCACAAAACAATGTCGTATACATATTTATAGTACATACTTGCATGTCAGTTTTCTGATAAGCGTTTGACACACGCACACGCACGTAAGTATGCCACCCACTGTAAAGCGAAGGCAGTTCCTCGCCGCAGCACACCTGCCCTGCTCGCAAATTAGAGCCTTCACATGAATGATATCGTGTCACTGCGCCTCAAAATACAGTAGATCGGACCTTACGTTGAGGAAGCGTTGCAGTTGTATTTCCTCCCAGCCTGGACAGAAGGAATTCCAAGTATCCAGCCAACCCTGCTTTTCATTTATGTTGGGTATTCCCAAGCCAACCCTGTTATTTTTAAGACGAGACATAAATTTGTCATCAGTGAACTCATCCGATTGTGAGTGTAGCGCTCGATAATTCTCATCAGATCGGATACGTTTTTGGTTAAACTCGATTAGTTTGATCCAGCCAGAAGAAAGCCCCCTCTTTGAAGACTTTTACACCCCAATCAGTGGACACTTTCACGCCGCGGTTGATGCTTGCGCCCAGCTCCGGCAAGCGCACAAAGAAAGTGGGTCAGAAATGTCTCCTGCTGGACCGATGCGATCGAGAACGGCACTCTCCAGTCTATATTCTTGGCCGCTGAATTGATAAATTGATGCTATTATTGATAAAATGCTTAGTGCGCCAAAATTGCGCATTATTGTCGATGATCAACCGAAAAAGCTAAAACCGGGTAGCTATAGCGGCCTTGGTGCATGTGATCCTCCGGGGGCAATCGAATATACAGAGTGTCTTACAAAAATTTACTGCGTACAATAGAAAATCCATGGTTCCTCTGATTCCAAGCCGATTTCAGGTCACTTATAGTCTCATTAATATATGCACATCTCAGTCACTGAACTATATTCAAGATACCTTTCTTCAATTACTGCGGCTTAACATTTTGGTCAAATAATTATCGGCACTCTAGAGTCAGGTGTACATTTCGGTGAGATACAATGTATGCACTGTACAACCATGGCTTTGCGATCTAAATTATTTTCAAAAGCACTTCAGTAATGGGTCCATTTGTTTTTTAATAGTGAACATTATGTGAAAGAAATTAATAAAAAAGATTAATTTTATTGAGATAAAAGACCTTCGTTCAATTTTTCAAACATCTTATTAAGAAATTTTCAATATCAAACCTTAACAAGTTCTCTTTCATTCAATTTTTAAACCAATTTTCACCCGATAAACACCGTGTGAACATCTAAAAAATTATACATCATTTCTGTGAGTTCGACACCCNCCTCTTCATGACTCGAGGCAGTCAACACCCGCACACGGGAGCGGAACTTTTCAGAAGAAAAGCAGGCGCAGAAAGCGCGGTCGGCAACTCAGAAGCGCTACCTAGAGCACCAACGCACCTCACTCTCGTACGTACGGACCTACATATTCTAGTCAGGCTCAAGTGAGGTTCATCAGATGTGTCATTAGCGCGACATTATCTCAGGGTGCCGGTCCAGAGAGATCGGAGGACTGTTATCCTGTCTCTCTCGCTCTCGGCAAGAGGTAGCGCTGCGATTGTGGCTCTCGAGTGTACGCTTCAGCGCACGCTGAAGCAGCGGGGAGACATGCTGAAGCTGGAAGACATGCTGAAGCTAGAAAACACTTGCTGAAGCTAGGGGAGACTTGCTGGAGCTATGGGAGACATATCGCAGCTGGAGGAGGTATGTGGAAGCCGAGGTCAATTGGTGAAATTATGTTCCACGGATACGGAATGGAAGCTAGAGTCAGTGACCACAGTCATGAGAAGAAAATTCAAAATTTCCACACGGAGACAAAGTTTCAACTGAAATTCTGCGCGACGATGAGAACCTCAGATCTCCAGCAGTCGGAACTCCCACGGCAAAGTAGTCGTGTCCCAAATTTTCCATGCAATTCAATTGTAACTTTTTTTACAGTGACGCTGGTATTGTGGATACAAACTGAGAAGCCGTTGGCTTTGCCTTTGAGCAGCTCTAATTGAAGCATAAATGGATTTCAGCGACTGCTGATTCAATAAATACAGGAGGGCTCAGAGAGACGGGCAGTAGCTACTGGTTTCGAAACCATGAGAAACCTCATTCGAACGCAGATAAAAAGGATCGTTTTGCTTCAGTGAGACACCCATTTTCACGAGCGCTCACGCAAGCGATGGGCTGCATTGCCTGCCTGTGCAGTGACTAATTTATAACTTATTTATTACTCATACAAGACGCATTTGTGACTCATTAATGGACTGCATTGCCGGCCTGTACAGTGATCGTTTAGGTCTCATTTATTACTCATATATGATGCGTTTACGACTCATTAATACCTGCATGACCAGAGCAGCTAGATATACTTTGCATCAGTCACACCTGGCGTCAAGGTCTACGTTCCGACTACCGTATGTCGGTCCTTTTCAAATTACTATATCTACGTCGTTCCTTCCGGAATTACTTTTACTATTTGCACACCGTTCTTTCATGAATCCCTATTATTATTTGTACATCATTCCTTTACAAATCCCTTTTAGGATTTGTACTTCGTCCTTTCATGAGTCCCTATTACTATTTGCACGTCGTTTCTTCGCAAATCCCTATTACTATTTGCACGTCGTTCCTCTACAAATCCCTATTACTATAACACGTCAGTCCGTGAGCGGCCCGAACACTGCGTCGGAACTGGAGCGGACAGAGCTGAGGTGTGAGGGGCGGTGAGCGAGGTCTGGTGAGCAGCTCGGTGTGCACTTCGGTGTGCAGGAGGGCGGAGGCCCTAAATACTCAGGCCGGAACATCTTCACAATCAAATTGTTCTGGAGCTGAGGCTGCGCTCAGTTTTGTGCTATCTATATAAGCTGTATTCAGCTTTTTACAAAAGCTATCGGAATCCTTATGAAATATAACGGTATGATTCTTTTGGGCTGTAGAGAGCTACGCCCTGTGACAACTACTGTATTTTTCAAACGAGCAGAACTTTTCTGAGACGAAACTGTCTTTTTCAAAACACAAGAAAACACCTTAAAATTTCCAATGTTCATGGTCCCTGACGGTGCTCCTTATAAGGTTACCTCTGCCCCTTCTAAGTCGGCTGAAGTCGAGTTTACCCAACTTGCATTTCCTGACTTAGGACGACCAAACTCTTCTAAGCTTCAGTTAAACAAAAAAAGCATCAGGTACGGCTTCATCTGTATCTGACCACTGATCAGCTTCACCTGTACTTGGCTACTGATCAGCTTCGCTGTATCTGGTCACTGATCAGTTTCAATTACCCGTACGCTTTACAGCTGCTCACGCACGCTCTACAGCTGTACCCACACGCTCTACAGCTGTACTTTTTCGCTCAACAGCTGTTTTTGCATGATCAACAACTGTATTTGCACGCTCTACTGCTGTCCTCGCACGCTCTACAGCTGTTCTCGCACGCTCTACAGCTGTTCTCGCACGCTCTACAGCTGTTCTCCCACGCTCTACAGCTGCTCTCGCGCGCTTTACAGCTGCACTCGCATGGTCAACAACTGTATGCCGATATCAATAATTGTCGAAATTTTAGAGTAGGTCACAAATAAGGTTGTCTACAAAATACAAATCAGACACCCACTTTAAGGCCCCACGTGTCTGTCATGGCAACGAGCACCATCACTGCACGAGCAATGATTCCCGGTCCTCTCACGTTCGAAATGACACAGGCGAGTGTATACCGCCCCAACGGGCTCACCCAGGAAGACTTGGCCGACGCACAACCCAATCAATGCACATGAAGACCGTAGAGCGAGGCCTCAAGCGGGCCTAGGCACAGGTTTGTTGAATATGAGCACTCTGCAACAACTGAAGCCACTAGCAATTATTCCAAAGTACGCGTGTCTTGGACTGAGCTAGGCAGTGAAGGTACCTTTAAACGCCAGGAGCCAATTGCAGGATATTGTGCAAGTACGTGAGATCTCCGACGTACGTATATTCACTGCAATAAATTTCATTGAGCATATTAAAAAGATATCTAAAGGATACACTGGTTCACCTCAATTAATGACGTCCTACGTACACAAGACGTACAAAACTGTACTCACCTGCAAGTAGAGCTCCTACGTACTGTACTTAAGGCATGTACATTTAGACCGCATTAGTACACAGTGAGTACTCAGAACGCAGTTAGAATAGTACTCACCTGGAGGAAGAGCTCCCCATCCAGCACGTGGTGGTCGTAGGTAATAAGTTCTCTGTGACGAGAGGGTGAGGGGTGAGGGGGATGTGGGGGGGAAGGGTGGGACGCGTCCCCCGGGCTGTCCCCCTTTTCACCCCCCGGCACGCCGCTGCTGGCCGCTATGAACGCTGCACAGGAGACAGTGAACGTTATGTTAGTGTGTCATTCTGGTGGTTGTTTCCCCAGCCGACACTCTGAACATTTCCGTGCTCTTAGTAACCAAGAGAATGTTTATCAAGGGAATGTTTCTTTCCTCACAGCAGGATACATGCAAAGGAACGTTTTTCTTGAGCAAACGATATAGAGAACATTTCTCTTTACATAGAAATAAGAACGAACTTTTCCCTGCAGTCGATGCTCTCCGACGTTTCAATTTAATAAAAAAAGAATATTTATAAAGAGAACGTTTTGCTTTCAGGAACAATAGCGTACATTTCCAAGCAATAATAAAAAATAACAATCATGAAGAGAACATTTCTCTTTCGAGAACGATAGATAAAAGAAGTTTTCAGTGTAATCAATATTTTTAGGGAGCATTTAGGCAGTTTTCCATTCGTTTTCCTTTTGAGTTGGACGCCTTCCAAGTGCATCAGCCGTCTTCCGCTGCGGGGGTCGCTCTGAAAGTGCGAGTTTTCGCAGCATTTCTATTCAGTTCTGTATCGAGGGAACAGACGCATGGATGGAAACGCTGGTACACAGACGTAAATACAGGTACACAAGACACAAACACAGATGCAGGGACACACACAGAAAGGTTGTGCGTGTTATCGATTTTTAAAAGCCTCCTTTCTCTAGATGGGATATTCAAAAATATAATATAATGGAGGATACTATGGAACATAGGCAAATAAATGTTATTTCCTAACTCCTCCTCGAGCAAAGCAGCCAAAAATGTGTGTTATTCTGATAGAATATGGTTTTTGCATTGTACCTGAAATATACTTATTACTGGCACGACATTGAAAAATTCCAAAGTCAAAATTGAATGAGCTGACCACAGAAGTGAAGTTCTTGGTGACACCACGATTA
The DNA here is from genome assembly GCA_014899125.1 of Orchestia grillus. Classification (NCBI taxonomy): domain Eukaryota; kingdom Metazoa; phylum Arthropoda; class Malacostraca; order Amphipoda; family Talitridae; genus Orchestia; species Orchestia grillus. The sequence continues at coordinate 11,193 of VOMN01020553.1, forward strand.
TTTTTTGTTTTGTTCAGTCACGAAGAAATGGGAAAGAGTGGCTGCAACTCAACAACAAGGCAGGAGTGACACTCCCACGTAGTGCCAATTATCGGAAATAAATACACCAGCAGAGGTCAGGACCTCCGTGGACAGCTCGCAGAACACTGCGCGTGGTCCACAAGCTCCAGTTGCTTCAGGGAAACAATTTTTCGAGGTCAGAGGCCCATGAAACTTGAAAAAAATATTCCCGATCGCCTGCCATGCTTCCTGTTTCTGGACCTAGGCCCAAATTGAGAGACTTTTGACGTGCATTGTTTCATTTTCTAAAAGCTCAACCCAGCTACATGAATGCTTCAGTGACACGCTCCCTACAGGGGAGGCACCCACCTGCAGTGGTACTCAGCTACCATGTGGCTACCCACCTACAANTCAGTTTCCCCGAAAGCCAGCATCGTCTCAGGCAACGCGCTACTCTGCTCCCCCACTACGTTAAATTCAGTACACTCAACATATACGATCTCTCTCACGAGTACAACCAAGTTATTTGAACAAAAATGGAGCCTACAAAGCGTAAAAACACGTCTTTCTGTTTCTGTCTTTCTTTCATTCTTTGTAGCATTGCCGGGCCTGCTACAGTGATGGTACATGTGATGTCAAAAAAATTATAGCTATCTAAAAACAAAAATTTAGACAAGAAGCGTGTCAACGTCCCCGCAGGATTCGGGTAAAAACATCGGCCACGTGCCCGTAATTACCCTAAGAGCCCTCATGGTCCCCAGCAGAACATTTCCTCACGAGCATCTACGTAAAACCGCCAAAAATTTGGCCTCCAAATGTATTCATAGATTATTTTAGAACTTTATCGATGAGGCGGCGATGAAGTAGGAGAGGGGCGGCCCACTACAGTGGCGCAGGAGGCAACAAAGACGCAGAGCAGGACGCGGGGCCTGCACTGCGGAGCGCCATTACGGCCCCGCGCGTTTAGTGAACTTCCGGGCGGGCGCCGCTCCGGATCCGCGTTTCAGTTCTGGTCAATAAAGAGAGTCTTTGCGGACAGCGAGATGCCTGAACATCTTCCGGGGTGTGAGGGGAGTGGGGGGTGTGAGGGGAGTGAAGGGAGTGAGGGAAATGAGGGGAGTGAGAGTAGTGAGGGGAGTGATAAGAGTGCGGGGAGTTAGGGAGTGAGGGGAGAGAGAGGAGAGATGGGAGTTGGGAAGTGAGAGGAATGAAGAGAGTTGGGGAATGGAAATAGTGAGGGCAACGAGGGGAGTGAGGGGGTTGGAGCCGATGTAACACCCCGTGGCCAAGCCTTCACATCATCAGCATGACTGCAGTCCCTCATTGCATTCGCTCCACGCCGTGCAGGCGGGCGAAGAAGGCGCCACCAGGAGGACACTGCTGTGCAAACATGGGGACACGATGACGGATTTCTGACAGGGCGTCACTCTTTGATTCGTCCCTGGAATGACGGATGGTTATCAATATTGATCAAGAGAATTCTCGAAAGCGTGCTCACGGTGCCAGCGGAGACCATATTCTCGCCATCGATTCGGCCAATATGAACAGGAAGGAAGTTCAGGACCTGGCGTGTCTTAAAGTTTTATTGCTATAATACTTTCTGGCCGTAATTTCTCGATCGTGCGTAAATCGTGAGTCGAAAGGCCAATCCGGGCCGAACGCCGTTGAGGCCATCAAGATATTGGTGGGTCTGGATTGGTGGACCTCGCTGTCTTCCTTGTCCGAGAGACACGAGTTCCACCTGCTAAGAACGCCGCTCGTTGCTGGGGTTACGCAGCTCCGTAACACTCTCGTTGCTGTACGCTGGATTCTTCCCATCTTGTCGATATCTGGTCATGAGGTCGGGGCCAAAGTTGCGGTGCGTATTCTAGATGAGGTTTTCTAGCGCGTCAAAGGGGCAATTACGACATTCCCGGTACCCACATCACCAGTAGCGGTAGTGGCAGAAGCAGTAGCGGTAGTGGCAGAAGCGGTAACGGTAGTGGCAGACACAGTAGTGGCTGCTGTAATACATATGACCATGAAGACTGACGGCGGCGCCTCCTCATTTCCAATCGTAGATCCAAATTTCGCGTCAAAGACAAGCTTGAGTACCAACACTGCCCATAACACATAAAGCATCATCGGTCTGCCTCGGTTATAACCCCTTCCCTCAAATAACCCCCATTCCATACAACCACCATTACAGCACCCAACCTCCTCCTCCCCTCCCCACACACACACACGCTCTCAGGGACCTCGCGCTCCACTAATTGCCCTAGTTTAGGGCAGGTCAGCCCAGTTTACGACGCAGTTAAAGGCACAGAAGCGATGAGTTGCAGTATATAGTTAATGGCAGCACAAAGTTAATGGCAGTACAAAGTTAATGGCAGTTCCGAGTAATGTCAATACAGAGTTAATGGCAGCACACAGTTGATAGCTTCCAAATGCGATGCGTGCCAACTTCACGATCCCGCGATACGATCACGCTCACTGCAGCGGCGATTACGACTCGTCGATTAAACGAAAAATTGAGGTAAGAGTTTTGCAAAAGAGTGTCGTGTAAGAACTATCCTCTCGATCCTTCTGGATCCGATTTTTCATGCATCCGAAGAGATGAACACGCGGCCACAACCTGGCGGTCTGGGATAAAAGCTCACCTGGTACGAAGACTCGAACCATTCCGCAACACTCGACCACACTCAACAAAAATAGCAACAGCAGATCCAACAACAACAAGACACAACAAGAGCTCTAATAACAGCTCCGACAGTAGCAGCAGCAGCAACAAGAACAGTAGAAATAGATCAGGTGGAAGCGTAGTGTTCGGAAACAATCCTCCTCGACTCAAGCTTCCGCATCATTTAAGCCTCAACTGGAATAAAACTGAACAGCACCTCGTACAGTGCCCTGAAGTATGCGATGGACACAGTCCTTCTGCCGCCGTCACCCAAGGATTGTTTTACCGGACCGTGCAGAGCAGTTGGTAAAGCTAAAGAGGTGAAATCCACGGATATTTTATTGGACATGAGAAGCGTGGAATTCTCTGGGCTGTACTATTGTGCTTGAGTTGGTATTACGTCTTGCGACCGCTGGGGGAGTGACTCGAACTGATGTTATGGGGACACTGGACGGGATGTTGAGGGGAAACCGGACGGAATGTTAAAGGGAATCTGGATGGAATGTTAAGGGGAATCTGAATAGGATGTTAAGGGGAAACCGGTTGGGATGTTAAGAGAAAACTAGAAGGGATGTTGAGGGTAAACTGGACGGGATGTTGAGGGGAAACTGGACGGGATGTTAAGAGGAAACTGGACGAGATCTTAAGTGGAAACTGGACGAGACATTAAAGGGAAACTGGACGAGATGTCAAGGGGAAACTGGACGAGACGTTAAGGGGAAACTGGACGAAACGTTAAGGGGAAACTAGACGAGATGTTAAGGGGAAACTGGACAAGACGTTAAGGGGAAACTGGACGAGACGTTAAGGGGAAACTGGACGAGACTTTAAGGGAAACTGGACGAGACGTTGGGAAACAACAGCAGCAACTCTGCACCACCAACAACAGCAACTCTGAACCACCATCAACAGCAACTCTGCGCCAATAACAGCAGCAACTCTGCACCACCAACAACAACAACTCTGAACCACGAACAACAGCAACTCTGCACCAACAACAACAGCAACTCTGAACCACCAACAACAGCAACTCTGCACCAACAACAACAGCAACTCTGCACCAACAACAACAGCAACTCTGCACCACCAACAACAGCAACTCTGAACCAACAACAACAGCAACAACACCAGCGTCAGGAAGGGTCGTTGCGAGCTGCTCAGCCATTACGCATCGACCTCAGGACTTCTGGGCGGTGGTAGTGGTAGTGGGAGTGGTAGTGGGAGTGGTAGTTGTGGTAGTGGTAGTGGGAGTATAGTGGGAGTGGTAGTTGTGGTAGTTGCAGTGGTAGTTGTGGTAGTGGCAGTGGTGGTAGTGGTAGTGGTAGTTGTGGTAGTGGCAGTGAAAGTGGTAGTGGTGGTAGTGGTAGTGGCAGTGNGGTAGTCGTTGTAGTGGCAGTGATGGTAGCTTCAGTAGTGGAAATGATATTGCTGGTAGTGGTAGTGGCAGTAAAAGATACACCAAGGACAACTTGATGCATTTAATTAACGTTCATGAAATAAGGTAACGTCAATCATAGCATGAAATACCGCATAATAACGTACAAGCATAAAGTAAATAACTCGCAATAACCATATGAAATGATGTATAATGACGTACAACATCGGTCCAATGGGAACAACGACCTGAAAGTGCCCGTTGTGGCCCTCCGTGGTCCAGTGGGAACAACGGCTTGCAGCGCCAGTTGTGCCCTCCGTGGTCCAATGGGAACAACGGCTGAAGTGCCAGTTGTGCCCTCCGTGGTCCAGTGAGGACAACGGCCTGAANATGGGAACAACGGCCTGAAGTGCCCGTTGTGCCCTCCGTACCAATGACGTCACCCTCCCGAGGGACGTCAGAAAACTCTTCTCGCACTCTAACCTTTCAGCGACCAAATTGACTTACAAGCTCTGTTCAAGAGAAATTAAAGCCCCCTTTTCTTCATCAAAAGACTCTGACGGTCCACTATCACCAGGATGCAGCTAGTCTTTCAGTACGCGGACGCGGCTAGTCTTTTAGTACGCGGCTAGTCTCTTAGTACGCGGCTAGTCTTTTAGTAAGCGGCTATTTTTGTTGCACGCTGCTAGTCATTTAGTACGCGGCTAGTCTTTTAGTAAGCGGCTAGTCTTATTGCACGCGGCTAGTCTTTTTGCACGCTGCTAGTCTCTTAGTACGCGGACGCGGCCAGTCTTTTGTACGCGGCNTTTTAGTACGCGGCTAGTCTTTTAGTACGCGGCTAGTCTTTTTGTACGCAGCTGAAGGCAGATGGGTAAAATGGCTGCAAAGTATACGAATAAAATTATCATAAAATCATCATTCAATTCCTAGACCAGGGAAAGAAAACGCTAGGTAGGTCGAGATGCTCGACCAATACGGAAATGAAGGCCTTATCGTATTCGAAAATGACCTTCATTGCCGTGGGCTGGGTCTCTCAGCAGGCGTACAGCACACAGCGCAGCGCACAACACATAGCACAGTATAACACAAAACACACGGCACAACATACAACGCAGTATACTGAACTACAGTAAGCACATTATTCTACTATAGACGAGTACTAATACACAATTGTTGCTTGGTAGGTTGGTCCGTCTCTCTGTCACGCTCTTGAGGATTTAGATAGTGGAAAATTCCCGGGTTCATATTCCTAAACTAGTAGCGAGACTGTCAGAGAAGGCAGTCCGTATCAGTGATACTGA
>VOMN01020564.1:0-10709 GCA_014899125.1 Orchestia grillus
GGGAGACGGGGCCTATCAGCTAACGGTTGATATTTGTCATATAGGGTCGCTTTGAATATTGGCGTTCTTCTATACAGACTTTTTAACTTTTTCTAGTTAAAAATGATGCTGCTGGGAAAACAATAGCTGGTTACTTCTACACTGACAATACTGGACTTTAGTAATGATGCACCTTTTACCCATGAGAGAGCAAGAGTCACTTCGGGGCTACTAAATAGCTCGTGTATCAAACCGTGTGTTGGCTGAACCGTGTAAGTTGAAAACGTGTACTAGATTTCATCCTAGTTTTAGTCTTCATGATGGAAGTTTGGTCCTGTTTCTTCCTTGTACAGAATAGATAATTTAAGACTATGTTTAAGAACTGTTGATATAGCACGGTAGTGTTTCTTGCCCGCTATAGGTTAATTTCCTCCATTTTAGAGGCTGTCTTCTGGGGTTACCGAGTTTGAAATCTTAGTTAAATCGGGCGCTTATTCAAGCAAGTGCACATCGTGCTACAGATCCTGATATCAACTGACGTGTGTGATCCTAGCGAGCAGAGTGTTGGAACAACACTTGCAGCAGGTTCTTAGCAAGATGTGGATTGTATTAAGCATATTTGCAAAAAAATGTACTCACACGAAGTAATTATGGGTAATACTCCACGTTTTTTATTTGATATTTATAGTGCCAAGTGAAAATGTCCAAGCACCACCACGTAGTCGCTCGGGGTCAAAACTCAGTAAGTTTGCCCTTAAGTCTGTCTTGGAGGTATGCTTAATACTGGAGTGGCAGCAGATCTACTCGATTTCTGAAATCCTGTGTACACTATCCTTTCTTAACTCCAGTGAATTAATGTTCATTTGTAACCAGGTTTCATGTGTTAGTCTTAACCTTTTGATGCTTATTTATGTCGTCTGACTTCTAAGCCTAACGACGTAAAATTAGGTGTAAAGTTTTGTGATGGTTGCTCAACAAGCTTCGTAAAGTTTAAGTTGTTCTATAGAGGGGTTCCACTAGTATTATCAATTGTTCAGCGAGAATCTAGCAGCTTTGGTTTGCGTGCTTGCACTTTACGAATACGTTTCTAAAACTGTTACTCAGTCTCGGCAAGTGTTCGTATCACTGCTGACATACATACGTACGAGTCTTCACCTGTTAATTAATAGGAATGACGTTTTCTTTATGATAGAATGAATATACGTAAAAGGGGTTGCTGGTTGTGCATGTGTCGTTGGTTGTGTAGGCACCTCTTTGAATTACGGAGTTTGTTCCTAAGTTCCGAGTGCAGTATTTTACGAAGTTAGTGTCTTTGTATGTTTACCTTCCACTTGTGAAAGCCAGCAAGAGGGGTAAGATAGCACTGTTGACCAGTACGCCATAGAGGATAAGTTAAAATGCGATACAATAGGCCTGAAGCGAGCGCATAGCTTGCTGTACCAAAGCTATTGAATTTTTAAAATTTCCGGTCATTACATTTTTTAATTTTTTTGCGCTCTCTTAGATTACTATTAGCAAAATTTTGAACTCCTGTCTCTTGACTATCCATAAGCATTCGATTCCTCAGTAGAGCGACTGTTTATTCAAGCTTTCTTCGTTTCGTGTGAAGATAAGATGATAGCGAACATCCTAGTCATTTTACCTTGGAGAACTGTAACTCCGCAGCCTATCAGTTCACTGCATAATCAATTACGCGCTTTCAAGCCTATTATTGCTTTAGTTGAGCAGACTTGTACCTCCTCCCTCTCCTATCTCTTTTTTTTTAAAGAATTCAACGTGCTATGCTGCCTTCTTACTCAAGTGTCTTTGTTTTCACATATATTCCGTTAGAGATGTTGACGTGCTTGTCTCGTTTTCTCGTATATTCTATTGGAGGTGTTGACGCATTTCTCGTTTTCTCATATATTCTGGTGGAGGTGTCGACGCATTTGTCTCGTTTTCTCATATATTCTGGTGGAAGTGTTGNATATATTCTGGTGGAGGTGCTGACGCATTTGTCTCGTTTTCTCATGTATTCTGGCGATGTCCACGAGTGTGTGGTGCGAAGCCGGAAAAATATTACGCCCATTTCCATGCACTGTTCGGCCAAAAAGAATCACGTGAAAGAAATATTTATTAATAATTCCATTGGTCCACCATTTGCTCCAATTACATCTTGCATTATAATTTCTGGATACGATTCTGTGACTTATAATTTCTGGATACGATTCTGTGACTTATAATTTCTGGATATGTTTTGCTTTAATTTTGACCACAGTTGAAACCTTTTACTCAATGTTCTTTGTTAAAGAAAGTGGCGATGTGGCATGCAGGTTCCTCTCATGCTGATTCCGCAAGTTCCGCGTGGGATTCAGATTCGTAGATTGTGAGAGCCAGTCCATGTGCGTAGATAATCTTCGCCCTTTTACTAAAATTGAAAGTCCGTTGAAGGCCGAATGTGGTCTTCACAACGACTTGTAAATAGTGTCATGTAAAAACATTTTGATTCAGCAAATAGTGGCAGATCCTAGTCCTGCTCTGCCAAAAAAAAAACTCAATTAAACTGCCTTCAGGGGCCGGCACAGTAGGGAAGATGTTAAAGTACGGGTGTGCGATTCGTTTTGCTGCGTTAAGTGCTTAATGCTTCCTTATGATCATATAAATTGACTGTAAACGTTAATTTAGACTCAGAATGGACTGAAATAGACTGGTTCGAATTAATAATTTATCTCGTTTTCATTTGCATGATTAGTGACTAATTTAGGTACGAGTTTAATTATCTTTCATTTCGATACCTGTTCAACTGAGACATCAGTCGTTTAACTTTTACAATTGTTGCTCGTTTGCGAGATGTGCATCCCTACGATACAAGAAGAATATTCGTTTATATAATACTACGCTCACATTTCTGTGAGCCAAGCATATGAATTTAGTCAAGTTCGTTATCGATGGTTAAAAGACGTGTGAAAATCTTTCAAATTTATCTACACTTTACCCAACGTGTTGAGGCAGTTAAAATTATTACTGTTGATGCAGATCCTGCTCTAAATTATGCATTCTGCATTAAGGGGAACAGTCGGAGGTCACAGATTCAAAGCATTACCAACTAATGATTTGTATTTTTTATATGGCGTGATGTTGGGAGACATGTCGAAGCGTGTGAATGTAGGGCATCTAGTCATGTGGTCCCTGGTCATTTTTGAAGCAGTCCATTGAAAGTACATGCTGTGTTTAAAAATCATGCATTTTTCTAAGTAGAATGGTAATGTTGCATAAATGTTTATGCCACAAATGACTGCTAATAGAGAACGATAGATGTCTACTACCTTAGGTTTGTTAACTCCAATTGTCATCAATCTGATTATTCTTGCCATAATATAATGAGAAAGACCTGCCATTTAACCCTAAAAGGAGCAACTTAGTTCTTAAATGAAGTACATAGCACAAAAGCAGTCATTCACATCTTATGCTCTTGTGTGCATATTTACCTTAGGTTTGAAGTGAGCATTATAAATTAAATTCTAAAATAAACTATCGCTTATGCCCATTGTTCTTGAGTTGTCCTTGTAGGGTTAAATGAGGATAGGATTATTTTGTATAAAATGTATATATATCTTCATTTCTTCAGTACGAATTTTTTTCCCTAAAATTTACTGCTAAGCAAAATGAGATTCTTAATCCATTGCATATCACCGACTCGTTTTCAGATTGCTGATGCGCTTTTTCAATGTGAATATTTAAACTTGTAACAAGTTAAATTTTAATAATCCACGTTATTTCCATTTTCGTCACTGTCTTCCATTTCTCCATTTTTCTGATGACTCGAAATCTTTTTATCTCACTTAGGTTCCAGCTTATTTTCAATTTGGTCTCTAAAATGCTGGGGTTTTATGTTGACGTCAATTGTCCCGACTACAGATTATGATGAAAATTAGATGCAGCAGTATTCGGAGATATAAATAAATATACATCTTTTTCGACTTGATTTGCAGAATGCAGCGGTTATCCTTCGAGATAATGTCTGAAGTCCAGACAAGAGGAAAATTTCAGATTGCAATATCCGGAAAGCAAAGAGGATGAGGCAGTATTTCTCGGCAAAAAGGATAACTTCATTGCTTACAGCTCAGTAACAGTTAACTGGTTACAGTTAATTGTTGTATAACTACTGTAACAATTAACTGGTTACAGTTAATTTTTGTTACTGACCCTACTCTTTGCGTTTCGGATATTGTAATCTGATATTTTCTCCTCGTCTGACTCCAGACATTATCTTGAGGGATAACCGCTGCATTCTACAAATCTAGGCGAAAATTATGTATATTTTTTGGTCCACAAAGCACACTTTACGAGGAGGCATCAGACTTTTGTTAATTAGATAGAAACATTGATACATGGAAATAATGTGGAAGACCAAATTCTAATAATTATGCATTTAAATTAGCCCCAACATAAAATTGCAAAACGAATTCAACTCAATGTTGCGATTTGATAACGACATCCAGTTTTAGCAGGCGATCATCAGCACACTGAATAACTTGGTTCTTTAACAAAACCTTTTGTTCAGACATGAGCGTACCGAATTTCCGTTGGGTCCTCATACCCCAGTCACTTGAGGACAATACATTCTTGTCATTCAACTTTTAGTACGACAAATGAAAGCAAATTTTATTTAAATATTTTGCCAAACTTGTGTTGCCGAAGTTTTCAATTAGTTACTTAGAAAATTTTATTATACATACCCTAGATGTTGGCAACAACTTACCCGACCTTATTGCACCATTTTTCATGACCAAAAGCTACTTCAACACTTGTAATAACCTCATCAGATTAGGCATTTGGATTAATATGAGAAATTCGATGCACTCATACCTGGACAAATCAAGTGAGTATGTGTTCTCTAACCCCACGGGCACTTCAACCGACTATGACACTTAAAATTTATGATAAATAAGGACAATCGACACCCGATACCGTGAGAAAAATAATATTTTTTTACTTTCAACTACTTACGCGCGCAGAATTTGAAAGTATACCTAGAACTCTTTGTACAACACTTTGGCCAGAGGCTTCTCTACGCGCTGACAAAATCCCGAATACAAGTGGCTAGAAGCTAAGTAACTCAAGACACTGGCAAGAATATTCTTGTCAATACGAACAAAGCTTAAATGATTTATTCAATCAGGACATAAACTAAATGATGTGATATTTAAATCTATACCTAAATTGCCTTGGAGCATTGATTCATGTAGATAGATCGAAAGCAAGCCACAGAGAAGCTGACATAATGAATACTTTTAAGTTGTGATTCAAACCTAAGAATTGCGGGAGACATTTTGCGAATAGAATACGTATAATGCAAGAATATTTACAGCAAAATATTTCCACGACAAAAGTCTACGGATCACTTATTCAATTTATGAATGTATTTTTAACAAAGATGCCCAAAAGCACTTTGATCAATTGTCTCGAGGTTCACATTCATTTAGAGCATTTAATGAGAAATACGCTGTGCTTAGTTTCATCAAGTAATTTTTCACTTCCTTCCATCTATCAGCTGAAGAAGGGCATCACACCATACATCCACACAAGAACGAAAAGAAAAATGACAAGTAATTGAAAGCATTGGAGCATACACGTTATCGTAAAATAGATCTACAATACAGATTTTAACTGCAAGAATATTGACTTATCCTAAAACAACAGTAACTTTACTATTATGAAACGGCAAATAACGTATGAAGTTTGAAACGGTACACACAACGAGGAAAATAGCACTTACCGTACAAACGAAACTACAGACGGCTCCTAAATAACAAAAAAGATATCGCGATCCAACACACGCAGCAAAACATTAAAAAAATAAATAATACTACGGTTACAGTCTGATGAAGGCATCATCTCACTCGAAAAGGGCGAAGCAGCATAGGTTTCAGCAGCAGCATAAAATATACTCCGTTCAATATAAGTTAATTAAAAACTCCACTAAAACATCTTAAGTGACTGAGAAAATACTAATTAATCAAACTTTTGTGAAATAATTATTTAAATAGATCTAAAAAAAATACAAAGGACAATTTATGATTAAAGACAATGTAAAACCATGAAAGTCAAAGAAGTCCCAAAGCATGAGACAAATTCATGGTATCTTACTCATCATCAAGATAAACAACGGAATCCAAAAGGTGGCTCCGTGACTCGATGAGAATGCACGTAAGTAGACAAATCCAAGTAATAATGTGCCTGCTGTGAGCGCCGCTCACACGAATGTATCATTCCTCGAAAAAATGCCTCGCATCAAGTCACTTGATTTCAGCAGTGCCCTAACGGAAAATAAAGCAGAGAAATTTCATTCCAAAAATAGCACATGAGGAAACAGTCACATTATTCTCTTTTAATAATCCTTGCTGTAGATTTATTTTTACTGCAATGAGTAAGTAGTATAACAGTCATGATGGTATTCAAAGATGAATTTCGTTTAATTTAGTACATGTGTACATCAAGTGAAGGAAATTTTCTTAAGAAACAATATAGTATGAGCGTGACAAATAAGGTCACTCGATATAGGATAAAGATTGTCATTTTGGTATAGCAAGTATAACTTAACTTCCCGTTTGATTTAAATTGTCAACTGTCAAAATGAAGCCTTACATGACATTTGCCATAACTTACTACGCATCTTTTGTAATAGAAAATTGAATAGATGAATAGCGAGCCACGTCTTAGAAAGTCCTTTCAAAATCGTGCACCAAGGTCTGCACAGCATGAGCGTCCGTTTGCTCCGGTAGCGCTCTCTGCGTCTGAGGGAAACTGTCATTACCACAGACAGGCATTAGCCTCCTTTCCTTACTTAGGTTCAAATCAAGTCTTGCACCCTATTTATGTTTAGGAATATGGCATTTCACTATGAGTGATTGATTGATAGAAAAGAACTAAACACAGCAGGAGAATTCGTGCCCCGACACTTTGTTGACTACTACACGCCAGTGTTGGTGCAATTTCGAAACCATCTTCGGCTTTTTCGAATGCTCAACAGAAGGCAAGATAACGAGATACGAGAGTTCAGAACCGTTCCGCAAGTAGTTTGATTTAGTTGATCATTTGCAGTCCTCTTATATGGCTGATAACACATCACAATTGCGGCCAAAAAATCAATTTTGTTCTTAAATTGTCAACTGCTACGGTATAACATCTCGTTCAAGAATAACAAATGGCTGTGAGCTGCAGAGTAGATAGGAGTAACGTAAAAACACCTAAGAATGGATTCTATTCTTTCAGAAATATTGTATTTACGCAAAGATTCAATAGATAATATACCATTTACAATCCGTTACCCATTGAAGAAATAAAGGGTTGCCAATGAGCCAAACAGCTTCTAGCAAATAGTCCACCATACTAATTTTCAAAATATACAAAATTTGGAGACAATGTTCAACTTTAACATGTCAGTTATATCAAAGATAGCCAATGCGAACCAGTTAGAGCCTCGTTATAATATCATGTGACGGTTTAATTACGAACTATTCAATGACAGAAAAAGAGCACAACAGAGACAGTTGACAACGAACTCGAATTAAACTGAAACTGAAAATACCAATAAATGCAATAACACAAATTCCAACTCAGGAATCGAATGCAACGTTGCAGTGAAGGGAGTAAGAGTAAGCAGGTATCCGCAAGTAATTAGCCACAAATATGGTCATACCCAAAGCGAGCTCGGAAGTAGTCCTCATAAAGCTTCGTAATTTGCCTTCTCTCCCTGTTGTTCTGTGGTCATCACTCACAAGTTCAGGAGAAGGGTTCACCCTCATTTGATACTAAAAGCATTACCCTTTCCGAAGCTAAACAACAGTTACAACGCAATTTAAGGAAAATCAGTTCAGAACTATAAGTGTTAAGCAGATCAGTAGCTACTGGTGGCACGAATGACATCGTTCCTACACAACCGCGTTTATTGGATACGGAAAACGTCTCTAGTACAGAGTGAGTGTCTCCCAATCTCAACATCGGAAATCGTTATTATCATTACTACTACTAATAGGTAATAAGCTTAAGACTCCCTAATCACATCTAAGGCGATCTTAAGAGTGAAAAGCATGGACTGGAAGGAACGTGAAATTTATATTACAGGTGTGTTCCTACACAGGATAGAGAATGAAGAAAAAGATAGAGAACAAGCAGCAAAGAAAGGCATGAAAATGGAAAGAAGTAGGCACGAAAAATAGAAGCCTCGAAGACCTATCCAGAGGTGAGGTAACTCAAGAGTGCCCCCCTGGGGTCGCCAGTCCCCATAGCATACGAGACAAATCTAGCCATACTGCCTCTCGTACGCCTCCTGAAGGGCTCCGCATCAGCAACGAGACTCAACTGCTCTCCTACAAAGGGGCTGATTGGCACGTTCAGGGTACGTGGCACATTCCAATAAAGAAACAATACTTATCAAAAAGTGGTAGCATCGACACGCATGCAAATGCTGGCCAATGCAGCTTGTGGTTCATAAAGCACAGTATGTGTTTTTAACATTGCTCGATACTCAACTGCAGCAAAGCTGAAGAGCCTTATAATGAATTCCATTACTATACATACAAGTTTATCACTAAATATCAACAGCCTCATACACAAATAGTTGAATGCTAGACGGGCCGTCAGGTTCATCCCGTCTCGTGCGAAGTCGTTAAGGTCACAGAGGCGGATTCGGAGGGCTGTTGAGACGTGGCAACTTCCAAAGAAGAATCAGAGGTTCCGTCTGACGTAGCAGCAGCGTCAGTCCCAGGTCTCTCGGGCTGTTGGGGCGTAGTTTTGAAGAAGCCGTCTTTAGTTTTGCATTCCCGGATAGTGACTGTGATCAGGTTTGCAGTCACGTCCGTGATGAAAATTTCATCAGCTAGCGGGTTCCTTTGATACCAGTAAGATGGATCAGGGGCCACCAACACCTGCCGAAGATAAGAAATTGATACTTCGCCTTGAAAAGTGAAGCGTAACCATTTCAGCTCGGCTTCACAATACAGCAAACATAGACGCAAATGGCGAAAATGAAATCCCATCCCCAGCCCTGTGTTTCCATAGGAATTAATCTAGGAAATTACTCTGGTTCATAAGGGCCATTTTGATACATATTAAGTTATTTACATACAATGTCAACTTAAAATGCCACACTTCAATTTGAGTAATCTCTAAGTTACTGTGACCCTTCAGCATTTTTTAAGAAGTTATACGCAGGTTGCCCCTCAAACCTTTACACTTAGTAAACCCAGAACTCCCATAAATACTCATTGAGAAGTCTTCTGATTCTAAAATAATAGTTCTAAAGATAGTAACTAAATGCAACACTGATACATTCTTCTCCCGAGTCAAAATCTTCATTGTTTTAACTAGATAGACATTATTAAGTACATTATGTAATATCTACATACATGATTACTTTGTGCACTGCATGAACACAATTCTCCTCTCATATACTCACCTCAAGGAATTACAAGTCAGTCACACATGGCTCTAAACTTTACTGGGGCTTACATCATTATCGATGAAAACTTCCCAATTTCAACCCAGCTTCGACACTTCGCAAATAAAGCTAAGCATGCTACACGCCGAAATTCTCCTCGTGCAAATCTCAAATTTATTTGTTCAGTCCTAACAATATTAGAACAGAACGGTGATCTATTTCATATATTCCAAAAAATTTCTACCTAGCATTCAAATTTAGTCATCTATTACGACAATCTGCCTTCCGTACGAGCTACAAGTTCGGTATCATAGAAGAGCTAGGCACAAATGCTAACCTCCTCCTCGACTTCCTCTTCAACATCGTCTTCATAGACACCCTCCTCGTGGTGCTCCTTTGGACAGGCCTCTTTGCCTTCCTTTACGTCTTGGGTTGGAGGAGAGTGGATCGCATGTGGGGAGGAGGGAGTGCGAGGCGATGCCAGGGGAACGCTGGGAGGTCGGGGCGATGCAGGGGGGTCACCAGGGGAAAATGTAGGAGTGAGGGGTGTCTTAGGAAGTTTAGGGGAAGATAGGGGTGAGGATGCATGATGAGAAGCGGGAGAGGTGCTTTTGTTGGGAGAAATGTAAGGAAGCTTAACGGGGGAGTGTGCTGGGGACTTATTAATGGGGGATTGAGAGGGTGATTTGGAGTGCACTGAACCTTTGGACGGTGAGTGAGACTGGGAAGAAAAGCTCCCAGTTGGGGATTGGGGAATTTTTGATGAGTCCCTCAGAGGAGAAGCGATGCTATTCTTGCTGGGACTCCCATCGCTCCCACTGCTGTCGCTGGGGAAGAACTCGGGACGGTTGACCTTCGGGGATTTAAGTCCCTCATACTTCGGGCTTTTAAGGGGACTTTTGACTGGAGAAGACGACAGCCGCGGGACTTTATACAATGGAGGAGATAAGGAAGCATCTCCAGCTTCCACATCGCTGTCTACTTCCTGACGCTCCTGCTTGATCTGGTTCACAAAGAGATGCAACTGATTATCAAAGACTCTAAATAAAAGACCTATGTTTTATAACAAAAAATAACATTTGCGCTCACGAAAAAATGAAATAAATTACTATACCAAAAAATCTGTCGCACCAGGGAAATGTGGATACGTACTACGGAAGCAATCAAACGTAATAGTTCATTGGATCTCCTCTTACATTGATAACAGCTTTCATTGTAATAGGCCCAATTTGTACAAGATTTTGCAAACAATCTAAAGGAGTATTTGTCCAAAGTACGAGCAAACGTTGAGAAAGATCTTCCAAGAAAG
>VOMN01020574.1:0-53834 GCA_014899125.1 Orchestia grillus
ACCACGTCAGTTGTCTGCTTCATACCACATATAATGCTGCTGACCACGTCGGTTGTCTGCTTCACACCACATAATGCTGCTGACCACGTCGGTTGTCTACTTCATACCACACATAATGCTGCTGACCACGTCAGTTGTCTGCTTCATACCACACATAATGCTGCTGACCACGTCAGTTGTCTGCTTCACACCACATAATGCAGCTGAATCCGCCCTCTGGCAGTACTCAACTTTTGCTATATTCGAATGCATAGTTGACAGCTGTCTCGTCCACAACCCTTTGTTCAAGGAAACGTTTCAATTTCTCCAAATTACCCTCCGATTTACTTCAATTCATGCGACTATTACGGGAAAATACCGAGGAATGACAGCAGCTGGTGATTATTGAGCCACACGCGTACCACGTTGGAGTCGTGAGCAGCTTGCACAAAGTAAGTTATTCAGAATGAAACGACGCGGTGTCTAACTTACCCAACTTTTAAGTTATTTAGGATGCAATTAACGGTGCATCAAACAAGCTATAGAAGCATTCAGCAGAGCTTATTTCAAATTTGTTGCTTGGTGTTGTTAGAGTCTTGTGTTTGAGTGGTGTTAATTGGTACTTCGTAAGTAGATTGATACAGCAATAATATTCTCAGTTTTTTCACGTTCTGTGTTTCAACATACATACTTAAATTATTTAAAAAAAGTAACAAAAGAGCCATATGTTAACTAACTCCTATATTAACAACATAACTTTCTTATGAGACAAAGCAGTACTCGTGGCAAACCTTTATTCTGTTTTTCGTCCAAAAAAAGTTACAAGTGCACAGAGAAATATGTCATGTCCCTATATTTTCTATCAAAGCAGACAAATTTGACTTAAAAGGAAAAATTAGTCATTCTTCTAGAAAACCCTGTAAAAAGAAGCACCGAATAAGACTCACTGAAATATTAAAACGTGGAATACTTCACAAAGAATGAAACTCACTGAAAAATTACAACGTGGAATGCTTCACAGGAGTACTGTTCACTCTAGTCGATTAAAACTCATCATAGCGTGTTATTTGTACATACATACCTTAGATCAGTGTGTTTGATTTTTTCAATTGCATACAGCTTAGTTTTAGGTTTCCATTGTTAACAGAATTGGAAATCCTGGCACTTCTTCACAAAAACATTCAAGATTCACTCTGCGTTGAGCAACGCCAAGCCATGCCAATAGTGCTGTCGTCTATTGCAAAGATAGCCAGATTATTGACAAATGAGAGCCGTATAATTTTTTTCCAAAACTACAACAAACATTCACTGCATTTTCGAATGTACCCTAAGTACAGATTCCGAATTTCTTCCCCGATAACTATAGCTCCGTGATACAGATTCCAAATCTATCGTTCAATAGATATAGACTACAGAATTAATCAAATTTCCGCACTATATTTCACCGAATCCCCCTATAATTCTTAGTTCTGTACGTGAACGTACCACGTTTCAGACAAGACACAGTTTGGCCCCATTGTACTATGCAATAAATGCGGCTGCAGCTACGGTTCGCTCAATATATCTGCATGTTACATGCTTTTGAAGAGCAACTAAGCCACAAAGTCATACGAGTAAAACGATCAAATACATCCAGCGCTTTGATTGATAAAATCGGCTTGATCGATTGAGGGCTCAGTGAGGGCACAGGAATGCTGCCAAGCGATGCCTTCAAAGAAAGGCAGCAAGACCGCTGCTGCAGGCCATTCCAAAGCGGGCTCGCGGTGCGTCCTCTACCTTCTGCTGTACACGACACACTCACACGACACACTCACACGACACACTCACACGACACAACCACACGGCACACTCACACGACACACTCACACGACACACTCACACGGCACACTCACACGACACGCTAACACGACACACTCATACGACACACTCACACGACACACTCACTCGACACACTCACACGACACACTCACAAGCGCTCGCAACGCGTGGTCCGATTTTGCCGCGTGAAAGATGGGACGACGTTGGGGCCGAGAGGGTAGAGGGCAGCTCTATACGGGCTCATTTTGAGTGAGTTCTAGAATTCTGATAAGATTTCATTGTTCTACTCATGTTGAAATACCATCAATACAGTAAAGAAACTGGGAACATTTCACTCTAGAACATAGCTAATCTAACACGATTGAACAGTATAATGTTAATATGAACAAAAAAACTTAGAATAATGGAAAAGAATGAATAAAAATACGTTCTTCGGACAAGAAATTAGCCACCCATTGTAAATCGTAAGCAAATTTTAACACATAATTAATACGCTCTCTATTTATATTTATACCGCAACTCAATAAATAAAATAAAATCTCGATTTACTCAGGAATATACAAACTCGATCAATGGCCCAGAACATCTAAAAAAAACTGTATACAATACATTTGATACTTCTACAGGTCCAAGTAAGTTAAGGCGTCGAAAACTTTACGGGGAATGAAATCAAACTTCAAACTTCATGCCTCGCGTGACACCTCTGAGAGAAGGGCAACAGGTGCGCCTGGCAGTTGGTGCCGCGGTGGGAGAGCGGCTGTTCCTCCTTAACGCGCGTGACGTCCTCCAGCCAACTCGGAAATGCGGAAGTGCACCGCCAAATCCGAGTACATTGTGACAGCTTGAGGAGGCTGCATGTTCACACTTCAAACACAGGATGAAGAAAATGAAAACTAAATAATTATACTGTGATTGCAGTGTTCTTATTTTAGTAATGAGTTAGTGCTAATCAAAGTTGGATCAACAGTTTCACTCAAATATTGGATATATTCAAGCAAAAAAACTCAATACACTATAGTAAATTGACTAACTTGGACCCACGAGTTATGAGAACCTAGCCTTAAATAATAAATTCGGGATTAATAATCTAAAATATTAGTGCAAAAGAGTACTTGAGAATTATAATTTCACGCTTTCACTAGTGATTTCAACGCAATTTCATGGTCGAGCTTCCCTTGGATATTTTGTAACTACATCAATGGGAAAAATAACGTTGATTGATCAACGCACTGTTTGGTGTTTACTATTGAAATGAGTATTTGCACGAACTTTAATGAGATCCTATATCAATTGCCGTTACTAACGTCAGGTTGGCGGAACATAAACTTCTCTGGGCGTTAGGTGCTCTCAGACTCGTAGTAATAAATAGCCGAGACACGAGACGCGTCTTATGATTATGATGAGTTTGTCAAGGTGATAACATTTACAATATTTCTACTACTGACGCAGAGCCAATTTTCCGCCGGACGCAGCTAACACAGTTTCTGACAAGTATGTATCTCTCAAGCTTCATCTTGTCAAACCATTGTACTGGGACTCAAAACTTTGCAAGTTTCCATGGATGAAGCCTGACAAGCTTCAGCCGTTAGTAGACAAGGGCTGGTAAGTGTGCTTCTATTGGCTTGCGTCAATAGTCTTGAATTTTTGTTGTAGATCTACCCGAAATTCACCAAAGCACGAAATCAAAATTTCAAGTTACGAGCTGGAAAATATGTAGATCTCGCTAAACAAAAAGAAAAAAGCCGTAGACTATATCAACTGACCTATAAGCCTTAGCCTATGAAATGCGTCACCCACGATTGGTAAAAAGGTTGTTATTTTTGTTATTTTTTGGATGTCGACTGCATGCCGACCGCATGACGCCACCAATCTGACCTGCAGTTTTGTTCGACATCTTTTCAGTCTTTGCCATCCAGAAATTCCGAACGTAACGCTCTATACGAGTTTTGACCCCAGTGAGACGTAAAAATTGATATAATACACAAATTGCACAAGGCTGACTTCAGTTTCAAATTTATAAAACTCATAGCCTTTTCTCCTTTTTATCATGCAACAAAATCTTCAGGATAATTTTTACATTGATGTTGGCTTATACGCGGTTTTGATCAGTATTTTCGACTGCACTGGTCTCAAAATTTAAATTTCTTACTAAAGTTGTCAAACTTCTGAGAAATCATTTCATCCACGATTAAAAATGCATTTTATAAAATGGCTGCCATTCTAATCACGAAAAATGATACGGTATATTATAATTTGTCTCAGAATTATACGAGAGGCTGACAAAGTATTCCTTAAATATTAATTTGTAAATTAAAGTTGCAGCTTTGACTGGCTAATTCTGCGCTCCAAAATTGAGGTTTGAGTTCCTCAGAGTCACCTTTTGTTTGGTTGAGACAAAGCTAATACTCATTTTAGGCATCGGTGACCAGCAGAAATTTTCGTCATAAATCTCTAGACTCTTGACAAAACTCAAGAGACTTTTGCACACTTATGGAAAGATGCATACTACCTTCAAATCCTTTTGGCAACTGCTGAGCGTGGAGAAGACAAAGTGTCCGGGCCTAAATTGGATTCCAGTTTTTCCACGTAATTGCTTCCGACTAAGACTCGTAAAAACGTCACTTTATGTGTAGCTGAAGCTCTGCTTATGTAGAGAAAGATTGACTTATCTACCGAGCAACCTAGATTTCTTGCTGCTGATACCTCAATTGCATCCTCTTGTTCCGATGCAACACAAAATTCCCGTCGTCAGGAGCGCTCTCGACTCCCGTGTTGCTGAGGAGGACGAAGCCTCAAGTCCCGGAATACGAGGCTCCCTTTGAAAACTCGTTGTGCTCGTTACGGATGCCATAAAAGGAACTTCTTGTGTCCGAATCAGAAAATTGCTCTTTATAGACTACCAACAAAACTTCCTGCTCTCAATCAACTACAATAGAGCAGGCAGGCAAAAACGGTAGGAACAACAAACTTGGCTGAAAAGAGAAACACCAGTTAGAGCCGTCATTTAAAATACTGCGTCGGACTATAGAATCCTTTCCTTTGGGAAATATGCGTAAATTGCTATGTTAGCTCAACATGAAAAATAGCTGCTGGACGAAATATTTCTGGATGAATATAATCGTACTTACTTTTGTCTTGAAAAAACGAATCATCAGAACCGAGAAAGGAGCTTTAGTCAATGCTTGAGGTGCTGGCCCACCGAGCTGTGATGCCGGCATTGATAAAACACATAATTAGTGTCAACGAGTACTCTATGAATAATTCTCATTCAGAGCACAAATTAAAGCGATACAAAGTTGATGTTAGGTTAATCAACTTGCCATTCCTGAGTTTCATGTTGAGATATTAAATTGAATGTATTAACACTTTATTCCAAGGGAGGATTGCATTCATCAACTCAGGAGCTCAGCTAATTCCTGAGTATTTCTTATGACGTATACATTCATGTCATTACATACTAATTGTGTTTCAAGACTAAAATCCATAACAAAAGTCTCAATCAAACCTAGCTTGACCAGGATTTGCTGAGAATTTCTCGTGTTGTTCCCTGTCTTTTAATGAATTCAAATGTCTTTTCTCTCAATTCTTCGCGGTGTCAAAGTCATTACACGCCTGAACCTGCACTCGATCATGAGCAATTGGTCAGGTACGGCGGGTCAGAGCACAAGCGAATTATAGGTAACGGATGTATTCACTACGATTCTAGCGTCATTCCTGAGGTTGTGTTTCAATTTCAGAGTTTTGTTTAATTAGATGAAGGGATAATTGTAATAGAAAATGTTTGAATGTTCCACAAATTTTACGGTTCTTGAAGGCCCCGAACTTCGATTGACATATTCCTGGCTCAAGTTACCTTTCTCAAATTTTGTAAACTACCTTTGAAGAACTACTTTTGAAGAGTTACAAAGTCACAACATCACTGAACACTTCGTAAATCTTTTGAAAGTTTTTATCGTATTTTCAGCTTTTTTCGATCAGTTAGAAACTTTAATTCCAACTCATTTAACACATTGCTCATAGCTGAATTTCAATGGCGTATGACTACTGTCGCGTGACAGCTGAGAGGAATGCAAGGTTTAGCCTTCTTTTTCAATCGAAGCCTTCAGATGTTCCGCAAAAATCTGTTTTGCTCAGACGGAAATCGAACACTTCCTTCCCAGTTTGTAACAGAGCCCCAGTAAAGAATATATTACCATTTGAATAGGAAAATTTTGCTATCCGCTCTGATCGCCCATAAAATATACCTGAAACGAGAGACCTGTGAATTTAGACGGGAGCTAAAAAGACACAATGTATTACATACATATGCTAGAACTTAATTCAAATTATATGTAGTAGAATATGCTTGCTAGATGACACAATGAATATTTACTTTGATATCACTCTAAACTTTCCCGAGAGTCACACAAAATTTACCGGGCAAAAACATTATGGGTAGTCTTTATAACTGATTTACATCACTTAACTCGAAAATGATTCCCTTCGCTTTAGATCAAATCTGACTATTATGCTAAAAAACTCAACCTCAGTCAGTCGAAGTTATTTTTAGGCTTTACGGTTTTCGACGCCGTCACGTGTGGTAATTAAGCAAAGTTCGTGTGACTTTTTACTGGATTTCTGTCAGAAACAACAATGTACTCGTAGTCGTAAATTTAACGGAGTACATAGGCCATTATTATCATAAAATCTGCTAGCCAAATAATTTCAATAACCTGTGAAAAAAAATATGCACGTTAGTCATAAATTGACGTATGTAAGCATTTCAGAATTCATTCATTTGAGAAATAATGAATTTGGCTTCAAATAAATTCGCAGTAATGATTCCATAATACCCGTTCGTAAAAAAAATTCAAAAAACAGGAGGGGGAGATAGCTAAAAAGTGGACTTAATTAGGCAAAACCAATGTGACTTTGATGTTCCGCAGATCGAAATCGTCCAGTAAAGCTGAAAATTTGTATGCTAAAACTGTTGCTATCCAGAGTGTAATTAACGTCAGGATTATGAACTGCTAGCTTTTTATTCGACAATTACAACATCTCATTTGATCAATAAATGAAATAATTTAAAAATTGAGTCAAACAAGCCAGAATGAAACTGTTGAAGTCAGTCTTTTCATATTCATATTGGCATGAATGATAAGGATGCTACCAGTAAGGAATAAAAACGATAATATTTAATCAACCTGCCTGAATTACAAACACAAAATTCGCACACAAGACGCTTGGTAACAACGTCGCACCAGTGAAAATAGCAGTGAGTGAAATTTTCACAGAGAGGGGCAGGCAAACAGATACAAAATGAGAAGGGGAAAAAATATCATGAACACAAGTCTTCAACAGTGTGAAAACACTGGATTCGCGAATATTTTCGCTGCATGTACTGGTAAAACGATAGTAAAACAGATTGTCCTACTCTCATAAGATTGCTTTTCAAACTTTGGTAGCGAGGGCTTCCGTTACCATCTTCAGCGACCCAGCATGCCTCCCCTGCATGCAAAGAGGACACGAGAGATGCCCGCCATCTCTCACGGCCCCAATCACACATTACGTTCGAGCAGATCTTCTCATTAGCAGAGCGTTGATCGGTGATCGAGCTGACGTGCTCGAAATGCTAATCACGGCGAGACGCAGCGGGTCTCGTGACGATATCGCGAGGAACACCGGACTCTAGATTCCCTGTATGCTCGTGAGATATACAGAGCAAGTCATCAGGATTAGACTGCGCACTTGCAACATTAGGCTAATCGCACTACATGTAACCAAGCCATAAACTTCATGCGCTATGAGCCGCCAAACACGCCCGGGCCTGCAGCTCACACAAGAGGGGTCCCTAAGAATTGATCTCTAGTCCGTCGCACTTGTCCCACTTGAGTGCGTTGGAACTTGATTCGCTGTAAACAGGAAGCTTGAAAAATAGGCTCCTCTTCCAGGATCTACAAATATGCAGAGTATCAAGATAACTAGCAATAATAACGAAGAAAAAGTTTTGAGCGTATGGACAAAATTCTGTGTTTGTTCTATGTATGTTTTTTTTCGATTCTTCGATCTCTTTGTCTTAAGGATCTCCACTCTCCACACTGTATTTTTTCAGGCCGAAAAAAATTAAAATTTTCATAGCAGTAGCAGATACACGAAGTGCAGCTGCTAGGGCTGAGTAAGGAGACTTTAATTCATCAATTACGTTCGCGAGCAAAATTGCGACTACAGAAAGAAAGTTATTATCGACATGACACGAACAGGTGGGACTGGTATTGCAGAAAAGTATCAAAAGCCGAAAATTGACTTTTCTAATCTTGCATTTTAAAAGGGTACGGAATTAACACAGGTTATGGTCTCAAACCTTCTTCCAGAAAGATAGCTTGAACTGTGCTCTAAACGGAGGTGTAGTCAAATCCTATTTTCTGGACTCAATTATGCTCTAAAATTAGTCGAAAGATCAATTACTAAAAATCGACGATTGTCTGAAGCTAACGACGATTATGCAAGGCAAAATGTCCAACAATGATTTATCGTAAAAACGTTAAATAAACACATTCTTAGTTTTCTTCCGCTCTGAAATTTAAGCTGAAAGTTTAAAGGCAATTGAACTATTCCGTCAAATTATCTTCAAACCTTTACCAGGAAGTTTCATACACAACTTCGCTATTAAACGCTTTCAAACCAAAAAACCCATTTTCTTCAGGCGTACATGGATAAAATATGCAACAGATGATGGCTTTATTTATCGAAAATAACGCCCAGCATTTGAACAACAACCTCCGAGGGCAGCGAGCTGAACGCTGGCTCACCAAGTCAGTAATTGAGAGTGAAGGGCAGAGTTCAACCGACGTGTTTCCTTTTCTCTGCGCCTCCACTCAGGCTGCTGACAGCAGGCAAACACGAGTTCAGCCCAACAAACACGCTCTCTTTAAATGCAACGCAGATTAAAGCCCCTCGGATCAATTTGGGGATCACGTCGGATAGATTCTTGGGAATAGAAGCCCGTGAGAAACAATTGCATGGTTTATTTCAGTTAAAAGTAAACAATGACAGTAAGAGGATTTAGGTAAAATTGAACACTTTATGTTCGCCAGTTAGATCAGCCTCTGTATCATTCCACTTCATGCGCAATTTAGGAGAATAGATTGCAGTTAGGTTGTTATAGTGGAAGATTACTACTCTAAAAATTGTCATGATAAGTAAATTAAAGGGCAATCATTTTTGTCTCGTAATCGAAGACCTATATAGATTGTGATAATTAGGTAACATCAATATAGTTGCACAAGACTGAAAAATTTTAATGTTTTTGTCCTAAGAATCTGTTACGCGGCTTGAAGAAAGGCTGCTGGAGCAGCTTCTGACAAAAGATAATACGAAGCTAAAGTGATGAGCACAGGAAGAATTCACGCATTGGATTCGGATACATCAGTTAGATTCACGACAAGGCAATAAACTAAATTTAGCTAATTTAGCTAACCTACTACAACATATTCTCGCACACAATTTTCGTAGCAGTTCTCTCTGATTCCTAAACTCGTAGCCCTGCGGCACTGATTCCTGAAGAAAGCTAATTTCACATGCCTAACTGCGGCTGAAAGACACAGAGAGTCGTCTAGAAATCCTACTTTATATTCTTTCAAAACAAAATAGTTGATGGCCAGTAACGCTGTGAAAGTAGAACAAAAAAATGAACGAAAATTGTATTTTTAAAATAATTTACTTCAGATACTTGTTCATATCTTACTAAGTATATTTTTAGAGAGATTAGAATAATGTGTTAGCATTGTTCATATTATCATTTGATGGTATACAGGCTAGTTGGCCAGATATTGCAACAGATATGCTAATATTTGTATGTAAAAAATACATGAAAGGTTGAACCTCAGAAGTACGCAGTATTACACCGTATTTCACCTTATAATGCATTGCATATTCTAAATTCCTAGGAAGAAAAAGTGGAAAAGGAAGCGAAAATTAAGGTATATTTTAGTAAAGGTTAACATTTACCGTTAAAACTACGGGCCATCATCAATGCTAACCAAACACTAAGGAAATCGCAGCAGTAAAGTAAACTTTGTGTGTATTTATTATCTAAAAATTTAAAAAATAATTTTTTCACCTAACAGTGTCAAAAAACAGAAATTCATTTGATAGTGATCGTACGGTATTAAAATAGCTAAATTGAGATAATATAACTACACTAATCAGTGAAAACGAACTGAGGAAACTACTAAAAAGAGCCATACGTTTTAAAATGTGTACAGAATCTGGAAATTTAACGAATGTTCAAAATTTTGCTCATGATAAATTAAAAATTGATAAGATAAAAGAGCTGTTAAGTTTTCCAAAATGTTCACGGAGAGTGGAAAATGGGGTTTTAAACCTGTTTTGAAATTTTTTCCAGAATGCTCACTAACTGCAATACGAAGAGTGCATCCAAGACGTACATCGAACGCAGTCTAATGCGCAACGCGCACAAAGAATCTCAAGAACAAGAAAAGTTTACTTTGCTCGCTTAATTGAGAGAAAAATATGCTGAAATTTTCCGGCTGAACAATTATTAGACTCATTCGAGTTCAATATTCTCCAAAAATCAGAGATAATTTTTATCTCGGCCTATTATTCTATATATCAAAGTAAAGGAAAAATTCGGGCGTAGCGCATCGACTGAAGGTTGAGCTACCCTCGTAAGAAATCTTCCTAATATAAATTCAGATAAGGAATGAGCGTAGTTTAGGATACGAAAAATTCCTGCAAAAACACGTGTTTTATATGAACGTACAAAATCGTATTCCTCATCCTCAAAGTAGCCTAGATTTAACCCCTGCGCTGATTTGAAATATTCTTTTTGCGACATAGACAACATTTAGGAGCTTCGCAAATGACGGGCCGTCCACGTGCGAAGCCAAAATACTCAGCGATACTCAATTACCGCGGCAGTTGTGTGTGTGTTTATGTTTATGTGTGAGTGTGTGTGAGTGTGTGAGAGTGTGAGAGTGTGAGTGTGTGAGTGTGTGTGTGAGTGTGTGAGTGTGTGTGTGTGTGTGTAGAATGTGAGATACGCGTTCAAGTGTAGAATGAAAAAAAAGGAGCTGGAGTTAGATTTTTGGAATTTTGAGTCTCTCAAACTAGTCTGCGGATTTTCCTTGTACATAGGTCATCAGTGAGAACAATTAATTTTTCATTTTTCTTCATGATTGATTTTCGAGCACTGATGATGCATACTGCGTTTTTTAAAACGAGTGCAAAAATTTAATTATAGCTGTTCGCTTTGATTTTATTTTCTTGAAGATACGGTCTCCTAAAAACCAACCCCACTCAGGGGGCATAAGATAGGTCATGGACAATAGTGTTAGGTTAATTAGGTTTGTCTATCCTATGCTATGGGGAATAGTGCCCCCAGGGGAGCGCTGTTAGGCTACCTCAGCGTCAAATAGGCCTTCGGGACTTTAACCTTTCGTGCCCACTTTGCTTCATTCCGTTTTCAGGTCTTCTTCGAAATTCTTATTTGCCTTTTCTTTCTCTTCCGTCTTATTTCGTTGTTTCTATGCGCATGGGATCTCGTGTGGGAAAACGCCTTGTGCATAGATTCCCCGCTTGCCTAAGTCAATACTAAATGGTCCCTACTCTTTCGGTGCGAGATAGAGTTACGGAAGCTCTGCTGTCACCACCACCACCGCTACTAAATACCAACCGACAAGTCCTAGAAATAGAAATCTCGGTACAACCTCTTCAATAAAATGAAAATTTAAGAAACTTATTTAGCTTGAATATATTTATTGCTTGTTTGTGCCTTAGAGTTGTGAACTGCTTAAATGGTCACATTTAGACTCCTTCATTCTATAGCGTTGTACAAGTGTGAATAAATTTAACGAAAGTGTTTAGGCGAAAATGAGAACAAGCGTCAGAAAGGCTCACGGTTTCCGGGAGAAGTCTTCACACGAGACTAGAGGTCACTTCTATTTTATCGGTCCTGGAAATTGTTCATTTTAGTCGGAAAAAATACAGTGCATTAACTGAAGTGAGTACCAATCACTCCGTTTACGCTCACACCAAAGGTAGAAAGAAACGAGTTCTAGTGGCCAGCTCTATAAAAACTACTTCACAATGCCCGATATGATCCTGTGCATGTTCACTCATGAGCAAGTAACCACGAAGTTGTTCTATTTTTGTGAGTAAAATAAAACATGACGTCATTCTGCATGTTACCTTGAGTGTTCTTCAGAGTATTGCAACCATCATCTTGGAGTACTATTGAGAAAACTTAAGTTGATGTTATAGAGCGCAAATTTAAAAGAAGATAGCATGGAACCTATTTGGTGCTTGATGTAACTAATAACAGAGAAAGCTTAATTACCTTTTCAGCTTCTGAAAGCTTTTGCAAAAACTTTTTCACAATGGACCAAAATTTTGATAGATTTTTCCTTATTTTATTTTCTCTGCTGGTAAAGAAACAAGACATCCATTAATGAACGGCAGTAGAATTACAGCATTCTCGTATTTGATCACAAATGCGACCCAAGGGAAACATTTCACTCCTCAGAACAACCACATTTGTCGTCACTCCATATTTTCAGCAACAAGGGCTTAGACACAAGATAGGTACCCACAGGGTACAGAGCGGGAAGTTGTGCTCTTTATGTACCTCAAACAAAGTCGATGAAACAAAACACAGGGTCAGTGTACGTCACATTCTCTCGCTCCAGTGACGACGATCTCTTTACGCCGTCTAGTATAGGACTTCACTGCATCTGAAACGTGTTTACGGAAGGGCGTCATGTGGCGCCGGCCGCTTGGTCCTATCTCACAGAGCTCGACAGCTGTGTTTGGTGACAACTCCGAGTCTTAGAAGCACTCGAGCCTGGGCTCTCAGTTAGGATTGAGTGCCAGCAATAGGAAGGAGCTTCGCTTGTACGTCGTTGTGCACCCTATCAGAGATATCTATCTACCTAAACGCTGATTTCTATTGTCTCAAGACCTTTGAAGTACTTTGATAACGAAATTTTTGAGAGGCTCAGTAATAAAATTTAGCTAAAACTGTGAGATAATAAAATATTCATTAGACTACACGACATAAGCGTTTCGTGCGATAGTTACAGTATGTATGCGCACAAAAAATATTAAAGCTGAAAAAATTATAGATAGCTAATTACAAAAGTTCACATTGGAAAACAATTGAAATTCATTCGAAATCCGTCCGACCGAATGTTCTATAGAAAATTGTCAGTGTAAGTAACGTAGCGCTTAGAAGCGTAAGTCTACTCGAATATCAAAAAACATTGAATTCTTTCTTCGTTACTAGTAAGCAAGTATTTCACTGTCCTCTCTAGAAACATTCACAGAATTTCAATTTCAATGAAACTAAGCATAGAGGTAAACTCGGTGAAATAGAATGATTGTAACATCAAGTCTGTAATAGCGAACCTTAGAGTGAAGTCGGTAACATCGAATCGTTGTAACATCAAGTCTGTAACATCAAACGTCGGAGTACAGTCGGTAACATCGAATCGCTGTAACATAGTAACTTCAAACGTAGGAATAAAGAGTCTGTAGCAGCAAAGCAGACAGAAACCGTTTTTGGCATGCCATCAGCAAATACTGGTAATGAAGCTTCGTCCGTTTGTGGTAGCGTTTTCCTCAAGTCTTTCAACCCTCGATTAATGAAGTACAAATGTGAATACATTCAATCACCAGCATTATCGCATTAAAAAAAAATTTTCTTCCATTCTCGACCTTGAAAATACTTTCTTTGTAAACAATGGAGTGGAGAAATGTTTTTTTCAATTCTGTCGCTAGGCAAATAGAACGCGTGTCGATATGGAGATCAGCTGGTAGGATTTAAATATTTCGGCCAACATGAAATAAATGTGAGCTCCGACGATTGTTGTAAAATCAAGTAAATACTGAGTTCAAGTTGTTGCTAATTTCCAGTAAGCGAATTTTCATGCAGTATGTTTCAGCATTACATTATTTTACGCAATCGAAGCACAATAAATTTGTATCAATCACCTATACTAAACACTTCTTGTCCTAGTGAATTCATTAGTAGAAAGGACTAACGTAGCAAAGTCTGGAAATACATCGGTCAGAGCCCCCTAGCGGGAGCGTCGCGCTGTGCCGGGCTACGTGGCTCCGAATTAAGTGCTGAGACTCGTGAGTTTCAGGCCGCTTTGTTGCGCTCTTAAGATAGACACAAATCGCTTTATTTGGATCTTGGAATAGATCGTTCCGAGAGACTACCATTCATTCCATGTGGTTATACATAAAACTGGAGTAATTATGCACTTCATGACACGGGATATTGGTTTCTGATAATCAAGGATTGCTTAAATAGTCCAACAATAGCTGTGAATTGCCTCAAGAATATTATGATCTGATTTACGACTAAGCATTGAATCACGACTAATTTTTTCCAGTGTTCAGTCCTGTCAGGCTACACTCAACATGTGTAAGTCCTCACGAATGAAATTTATGCCGAACTATTCAGAAAAACAGTATCATGAAAACTTTACCGCACTGGAAAGAAATTTTGCTCCAGCATTTGAACTAAATGCTTAAAGACTATCACAAGGCGAGAAATAATTTCATTTTAATATGTTTCAGTACAATATCAATACTCCATACGAATTTTGGTCTATGCCCGGTTTCATTCACTCAGTTCTGAAGTAGAGCCAAATGAGCGTACTTTCACTTAATGTTTCTCCAGAACAAGCTCCGTTCACTTTAGTTCATCGAAAAACCGATTAAATATAATATAAATTATTACCTTTCTAAACTAACGCATAACACTCTTATGATTATTAGCACGTAGCCAAAGTTCGAGTAAATTTGCTAGTGAAATATATTTACGTGCGACAATAATAAATACGAAAGGGGTAGAAAGTATCCATCCTTGGTATTTTTTTTTTATTAGCTAGTTCTTTTACAACAAAGAATTTATGTCTATGTAGGCGAGTCCCTCTCAGTTACCATCTAGATCTCCCGGGTCTTGGTGGTATCATTTTGGTAAATGATTTCTTCTATACAATGAGTATGAGTAGTAGTAGTGAAAGCAGCGCTTCAGTAACTCNACCTCTATTGCCTATGGCCTATCCTATGCCCCCTGAGGGGTTCTTCTATACAATATAGAACAAAATTTTGCTCGTATGAAAAATTGGGTCACAACGCACTTGCTTCAGTTATATAGCGTTTTTTGTCACTGCGGGGGAAACTAGCACAAAATTTAATTTAACTTCTACATGCGCCCTTCATTTTACCCTACAAGCATTAGCCATTTTGAAAAGCCACTTTAACAAGTGACATACTGCACTATGCAGAACCAAAAACACCCCAATCTAGGTTCTGATGAGCGTTCGAGCATGGCCCTTCATTAATAAGTATACATTATGCCTGTTATCAAGCAAGAGAATGCTCATTGAACTGAATAAATATTAGATGGCTCTATGCAAATCTCGTACACGCTCAGGGTCAGATAACCTTGAAGTTTGACAACTAATGGCTTATTTTCTCATCCGTGACCATTGTTGTTCGGAGAGAGTTTAATTTGGAAACTGCGGACGCGAAGTTTTAATTGAGGTTTGGAAGAGGACCGGGGACAGCGCCGGGCTACAGCCCTCGGCTCAAGCAATCGAAGTAAACACAAAATCAAGAGAGAGCATTTGAGAAATGTGGTGGTGTACAATTGAGGAGAAATATGAATCAGCATGGTGCAAAATTAGAGCAGGGGGAGAGTGATGTAACAGCGTGTAAAGATTTTGAGGGCGTTGGGGGAGTGAACTTAGTGAATGCAGTGTGACAAATTGGAAGAAAGAGGCGAATAGAATGAGAAACAGAAGGGAGTAAGTAATGTGACTACATAAGTAGGGTGAGTAAGCACAGTGAACATAAGTGGTATGGAATAATTATTTCTCATTGATGAGGAAGAGACGCACGGTAGAAAACTGGAAGTGAGAGCACTGGAACACCTGAATTGAAATCGAACTTTCAATAAAATACCCTCCACTATAACACAGAAAATACTACGATGTACCATACCAAGCAGCTGATCAACTGCCAGTATTTACTCACTAATGAATGTGAATACTAATGTACACATTCAAACGTACGCTAAAAATTATTTCAAATGCGCACGCATTATTCATTTTTACAGCACCTTTTCTATGCATTTGTTAAAAACGAACGAAATAATAGACCCATTGCAGGCTCCGCACCATGCTATAAGACCACCTCCAAACTCCGCCACAAGTTGAGCGACTTTCCATCCATATGGAGCGATGCGCGGCTGCGAAACGGTCGAGGGAGAGGCGCTGTATCGCCGGTCGGCCACAAAATAAAGCACTGGGAAGGCCCGCAAAGGGCGGCGTGTCTCTTATCAGGCGAATAACTTGCATTTACTGAGCTCTCTGAGCCAAGAAATTGGCGACTGGACTTATAAAATTCACAAAAAACTGTGGATTACGAAATCGCTGTGGGGATAGAAACATAAAGGTTTTTCAGGTGAAAATGCTAAAATGCTTTATACAAGCATTCATGAAAGAATTTTGAAAACTACAAAGCTCGAATTGTTGAAGGTTTCAAACGTTTGAACTACCGTTGTTCTGATTTCTAGGATTCTGATGAATGCATCGGGGATGCATCCTATTTTGAAAAAAAATGTTGAAGTTGCATTATAATTTTTTGAAAAACAACGGTTGTTCATCCCGCCACCCACCTACCCGGGCGGTCGATCGTCGAAATAATTACTGTTAAAAAAATAATGGTGCTTCTAATCGGGTCGAGGGAAACAAAACATACCGGAGATAATTTAACTCCAAGACCAGTCGATGCGAATATCAATTTATAATCAACACTTATGCATGTTCTTGTAAAACATCTATTATAACCGCGCCACACGATGCTACTTGTTTTTACCCCCTTTGTAGACTGAATTCTAATTCAATGTGACAATATTTAAATCCGTAGATCTTGCAAATTGATTTTTTCTAAATTCTATAAAAGAGAGCTGCCATACACCTCCCAGCCTTCCTGTTTTAAAAACAAAAAGAAGTAGTACATGTGTTTTACATAAGCTTCAAAGTGCACGATGCTCTAGAGTTATTTAAAAATAACAATACAACGATGCTTACCCAAGCTATTTCCCTCAATATTTATTGCATAAAATTTGTTCATTTCCATAAAATAAAAACGCAAGTTTTTTTCTGTCATAACTAATGCCCCTACAACGTTAATTATGAAAGGCCTACTATATATAATCTGCATTTATAAGTACTGCTTTTCAAAAACTTTTCCATTCAAGTTCCCGTGAACTTTTGATGCAGCGAGGCCGGCCGCTCTCACCGTCTGAAAAATTCGTTTTTAGAGAACGAGGAGCGGGCGTCCTGCCCCCAGTCCCATCAATCAGATTAGAAGCGGTATTCAACCGATGAATTTCCGGGAGCCAATAACATTTCGTCAGATGTTATGAGAGCATAAAAACTGAACTGATTTTTACTGAATGCGAAAAAATCAAGCAAAAAGGCAATTTAGGTTGCTACTTTTCGAGCCAATAGCTTAGAATACATCTTCGTAACTTTTGCAACGAACTTTAGGATTTTTTTTTTAATTTCTTAACTAGAAAAACAAAATCTAATATCGCCTCGAGTCAGTGAAGAACTTAGATATTGAATTCCACTAAGAAGCTCATTGCTAAAATCGAAATAAACTTGACTGTCTCCAAAGAAAGTGTCAAGGAAAGTGCAGGCATAAATTCTGAGAAGCTTGAGAGAGAGAGAGAAAGAAAGAGAGAAAGCAAGAAAGAGAAAGTGAAAGAGAGAGGGAGAGAAAGAGAAAGAAAGGGAAATATAGAAATATGCAAGCTGATGCATGAAGTGCGAAGTGTATTTTTATTTTTCAAGGTATTCGAAGAAAATATGGTGAATTATTTAATTTTACAAAAAAAAATTAAACTCATTTATGATTTATTGTAATAGCTAACAAAATTAAAGCTGACTATCTTAAAGTCATTTTAGCTACACGCACCAGTCTCATCGTATATACAAATTTAATGCTATACCTATTAACTGATATTCGTGCTAGTGCAAAATAGTTACGAATGAGCTCCTAGCACACAAGAGCCAAGCGAAGTATAGTTTGGTACAAATATATTATCCAATCTAAGGATTTTATTTGGAATTTTCATTTTAGCATAGTATTGGCAGTATATTTTGGCACACTTGAAAGTGAATCGGTGTTGTTTAATAATTCTCAACTTAAACAGAAAACATTTATGGAAAACATTAGTCTTAATAGTGAATATACGAAAAAATGACTTTGGCTTACTTATATTGCACGAGTTAAATCTTGGACGCAGTGCCTTCCAAACTACCGTCAATATAAACACCGCATGGGGTGAGGGGTCCACTAATTACAGCCCAGTACGAAGATGGTTTCAGAAATTTCTTAATGGTGTGGCGAACACTCGTCTTCCTCGACACAAGTTAGCCACGCTGCTAATCAAATTAAACTTATCAAACAAACGTTACGTGATATAAATTTTAAGAGGTTCGAAATCGCTTTGTTTTTCTTTCTATTTTTCAGTTGATTAGAAGGCAAGGCTCAGATGCAGCTTTTCGCACAGACGCAGCGCGGCAATTTCCAGCTTGTGTTAGCTGTACACGAGGACCTCTGAGAAAACAGTGAATAATAATTACTAAGAAACCGAAGTTAACACAGGGATGCTGTTACAATCACCAAATTATTAATACTCACAAAACCTTAATTTCACCCTAGAAATTTACCCACCAAAGGGCTCTAGTTTTCGAAGTAGGCGGGAATATTGCTGAATCTCAAGGGATCTCGTTGGTTACGGTCGACCTTCATGACAGTAAACCTTGCGTGGAATACTGTAGAAAGAATTGAAATTTATATTAAATTAAATATTTCGGCAGTCTATTCTAAAATTTCACAATGTTGCGTATACTTAACTCCAGGTGAGCCTGCGCAGTTCCCAACTCAGCGGGTGCCAAATCATGCTAATCCCTAGCTAACAAAAACGGTGGCCCAACGACAATGGCGATAGAGGGTCTCGGCAACGTACGAGAAGAAGGGGACCGAGATAACGGTGATCTTCATTCTTCATCTAAGTTACTTAAGTCTTAAGTTCTTTTAATCCCCCTTCACAATTTCAATTCCAAACGGGGTGTAGTTGAGTGGCCGAGGCGTTTCAGGATTGGAATTAAAGGAATTAAAGTGGAAGAAAATTCAGTCCAAGGCTAGAAATAATGAAGCAATAGAACTCAGACTTTCGAAAATGCTAGCAAGCTAAACTACAGCTGACCTCCAGGGAAGATCCAACGTATTAGAGCAACAAACAATTAGAAGGGAGTTCTATCTATAGACTCAACAAAGCAAAAGCTCGCAAGAAAAGCCATTGTAGCCGAAATGGGTATATTTATTTTAGAGATAGCTAGAAGTTAAAGTTAGAAATTAAAACAGTTGTCAGAGTTTTAACCTTCAGTATAAAAATAGACTTACATAGATGCTCGTGCCCCTACATAGCTAATTAGGTTCGGCATGCGGATCAACACAATTTAGCGAGATTCCAGCAATACTTGGCTCAAGGCCCAAATAAAAAAATACCTTTATTAATTCCAACACGTTTTACCGTTGGGTTTTCAATGCCTTACAACTAATGACGCGTGAAGGATGTGAGGAATGTGAGGTTTAAGCTTCCTCTTCTAAGGGAAGTAGTCTGTGGTTACGTGAAAATCAGTGCCTGAGCCAAGAGTCGAACCCTAACTTTCCAGCTGCGAGGCTATCACGCTAACCAGAGCACCATAAAGCCCATGTTGTAAAAAGGTACCAGCCAATAGTAAAAAAAGATCATAGATTATGTTAAAGAGGCGTTTAGCTATAAATAGGCAGGTACTAAAGCCTCTGTGAAAGTGGACCGGCCCTTTAGCCTATAATGAGAGACACAAAATATCGAAGTTAGAGCGGCGTAGGGTTTTATCCATGCTTCTTTAGAGTTAAACAACTTACAGTCTGTTTAATACCAAAAAGGTCGTCGACACCTTGTACTGAACTATAGGAAGTTACACAGCCACATGCCACATTATTCAAAATAAGAAGTATAGTTGCAATGTCACACAAGTAAAGTAGACTTATTGTAGTAAAATAGAAAAAGTTTAAGTACAGAAAGAAAGTTTTTCAGCTCAGCGAGTGACAACAATTTCAAACAAAAAATTGTTTTCATCCAGGTAGAGCACAAAACTAGAACCACCCCATAAGCACGCTCTCTCTTCTTTTTAAATTCTAAATATCTTTTCTATAGCTCCTCCCTCGACCACTTCCCTGAGTACCTTCCGCAGCCCCACTTGTCTACTTCTTCTAGCGGGCCATGTTTTCAAAACAAAGATTCTTTTTCGACTATGAGGATGAGAGCGTTGGGGCTGAAGAGGGTAGGAGACGGTTATGCAGTTTT
Organism: Orchestia grillus; assembly: GCA_014899125.1. Classification (NCBI taxonomy): domain Eukaryota; kingdom Metazoa; phylum Arthropoda; class Malacostraca; order Amphipoda; family Talitridae; genus Orchestia; species Orchestia grillus. The sequence continues at coordinate 20,237 of VOMN01020574.1, forward strand.
CACAATGAACAACTAAAAGCCATTGTTAAGCAAAATACTCATTCAAGTACCAAAGAAATGTGCCAGACTCCTGACGTCAGTACTGGAACAGTCTCACGCTATTTATCTACGAAAGAATGAGACATGCGTTGGTGAATCGTCGTGGCCCACGTCTGCTCCACGATAATGTTCGGCCTCATATCGCAATAAAAAATACTGCAGAAGTTCAAACACTTGTGATACGAGTCTCAAAACGTTATTCATATTCTCCTGATCTTTTACTCTCTGACCATCACTTTTAAGCACTTAAACACAATTTTGAAAGGTAAAACTTCCACACCCAAACCAGAAGAAGAATCAGCTTTTGAAGATTATATTGCGCCAGTAAGTTATTATCAACGAGGAATAAATAATCTCGCTATCGACTGCAGAGATGCTCATGGTCCGTATCTTGACCAATTTAAAGATATTATTGTTCATATTTCGGTAAGGAACTGTTTCTTAAATCGGCCATTATTCTTATAACAACCAAATACATACTGTAGCCCGTACAAATCTTACGTGCCTGAACCTTTTCTTCCTAACAAATAAGTTACTCAGTTTGAACAATAAAATTTGACGGAAATGTTGACATGAATTTATGTGTAACTATTAAACCAATTTTGCGCCGTATTAAGACCAGAGCAACGCCATTATTTGAAGAGCGTGTTATGCTTTTAAGCCTTGAATGTTTTTAGTTAAAATGAGACACTGAGGATACTTTAATGATCAAGAAAAGGAGAAGATTGTGTCTAAATTAGCTGAAGGTGAACGTGTGTGAGATATAGCTGCTACTTTGAGCCTTGATGTCTGTAATGTGAAGTAGCTCAGTTATCCTGAAACCAAGGTTTAAAAGATAATGTACGATCCCGGATGGAAATGATTTATCTAAAATGAAATAACAACGGCCCGACGCTAGTCCAGTATAATTATCATGAGTCATTCTAGCCATGGATTTAGTGTAATTTTTTTGAAGTGGCACTTCGAGCGCTGAAAATATTTGTACAGCTACGCAATCTTTTTAGCAATATCAGCATAAACAATCATTTACTAAACAGATCTTCACGAATGTCTGCATGCTTACCAATATAACGAATAAGTACTCGTCCATTTAACCGCACTTAAAGTTTCATTTTTGACACTGAGATTGGTACACTTCTGTCCCTCTTTCCAATCGACCACTATACCATGGTAACCAAACAGGTATGAAGTCGGAATTTCCTCGCTTTTATATTTCCGTCAACAATATTGCAGTCAGAAAATATTAGGCTAGTCGTCAGCCGTTGGCATGCACAGGAGTTTCTCATCTCTATGCTAATGTCGCTAATTACTTTAGAAATCACAATGCGCCAAAAGGACACCGCAGCAGCACAGCCCGCCTGTCCAAACCCAAGCCCTGAGAGGGCGGCGAGCTGACGAGATGGTGTCGTGTGGGAGCTCTGTAAGAACCGTGCCGGCGCGAGAGCGCTAGTCGATCCCATGGCTCGAAATATTCATCTTTTGTGCGTTTTCATTTAAGTTCAAATTATCTTACTGCACTGTACTGTGCTTTTTCATTTGAATTCAAATTGTCTTACTGCACTGTACTGTGCGTTTTCAGTTGAATTCAAATTATCTTACTACACTGTACTGTGCTTTTTCATTTGAATTCAAATTCTCTTACTACACTGTACTGTGCTTTTTCATTTGAATTTATATTACCTTATTACACTGTACTAAAAAACACGCTTCTTCGGAATGAGGAATGAATCCATAGAAATAAACTTTCATAGGTAGCAAAAACGAAGTCTTCACCTAAGTTCAACTGAAGCTAAGGAACACCTCTTTTTTTAAATCTCATAGACTATTCTTTCATGTTTTTATTCGTGGCTTAGAATTTTCTGCTAAAAAAGTTATGTAAGATACATCAGCAAATTTGAGAAAAAATATTTGCAAAACGTAACCAAACACATTAAATTTTTCCCAATGTAGAATATTTATCATAAAAGTACTCATAAGTGCTGGTATGCTCAACAACTAGTAGAATAAACTCGTTAATAAAGCACCATACGTCAGGGTTAGCAAAAAAAAACACCAAAATATCAGCGTACAAAAAATCCCATTGATATGCAAAAAATGCATGAATTATTCATGATTTATTTTCTGAGCAGGAATCACAACTGCAAAATGCAGGGACCTGCCGTAATGAGCACAATGTTTAGTACATCTACGAACTATTGACGTTTTCCATATTAGTTAATGAAACTTCAATCAAAACGACAGGTGTCTTTCGCAGTAAAAACACCAATTAAGTAGTCTTCAGTTTAACGATTTGCCGCTGAAACTGAAACTTGTAGAATTACTGTCGGGTTACTTACCATTCATTGCTTTATGTGCCGGAACAGAATTCACCATTATAAGCACAACTCTTTGTCTGTATACTCGTATATAAAAAATGTATGCACCTCGCCCTTAGTAAGCTTCCCAGTCCTTCCGTGAATTCAGCTATCATCCAGTACATCAGTGTACATATATATACATTCATCTAACTTTCAAGTGATGGTGGATGAGTTCCATTTATATAAACTTCACATCGTTCTAACTTCTCAAACACTCGTTACCACGCGAAATAAAGAAATACTCTGAAGTTTGTTGGCCCTGAAAAGAGTAGCTAAACTCTGCCGTCTCACTATTCCCAGTGACAAGAATTGCGGTTGCACAGGCTTTTGCTAAGCACATCGGAAGCAAGGTCCGGTCTGCTCCAATAGGTCCGGCCGTAAAGTAGGAAGACATTAGACCTTCGCCGTCTCCAGCTTCCGGATCGCATAGTGCCGGGATTGACGAGTGCCGAGCTCGGTCCAAACAAAGCATGGCGCAGTGAACCCAAAACAGAAAGGGAATTACGAACGATACTGCAAGGCAGTGTAGCCCCAGTAGTAGTAGATTTTGCGCAGAAACTGAAATTCTTAGAATTGCTGTTGCGTAATGACGTTCATTTACAACTTGAAAAACTTAAACGATTGTATTTATTCACCAAGAGTCTAGAATTGACCCTGTGTGAAAAGGGTAAATGGGTATTATCAACAGTTGCTCTGAAGTCGCACTTCAGGTACAGTGAGGTCGCGAGGGCAACGCCTTTGGCAAAAAATTTTAAAATTTCGGAGCACAAATTTCATGACGTATACGATTCTAAAGCTTCATTTTGCATTGTTTCAAAATACGTACATGAAATTGAATGGAATAAGTCATCCACTATACGAGCGGATACATGAATACCAGTTGAAGTGGTGCAGATCAGGAAGTTTTCTCTACCTAAAGGAGAGTTTGACTCTGTTGCCAGCGCAAACATTATGCAGTATATTGGTCTCGGTTCAATGCATCAGCCTTCAACGACAGCCTCAGCCTCGAGTTGGAAGGTGAGCCTTTAAGGACTCAGGAAAAGGTTGAACAATCACAAAAAGTTGATCTTTCAGTAATATACAGTATATGTTCCGAAAAAACAGCCTCTTGAAGATTTTCCGCTGCTGAGTACGAACGTTATAAAGACTTCCAACGAAATGCTCAGAAGGACTAGAAAAGTTTTCATTATTTTTGAAATTACAAAAAGATGAGAGAAAACTACATATAATAAAACGAATTCATCAGTATTCAAAGTAATTTATCAGTGCAATCTTGAGACAAGAAATGAACAATACATCAACAATTTCACGAGTGGACTCGTAATCTAAATAACTCTGAATGAAAGAAAATTATTGAACACAATGAGAACGGTGGAAACTGCGAAGCTACGTTAGGCTCCGAAGTTACCACCGTTCTAATTGTGTTCAATAATTTCATTTCACATCTTTCATTTCTATCAGTCGCTGTCCTGCACCGAGAGTCACAGCGGAGGGCGAGGACGCAAGGTTCTCAGTCCAACTACCTCATGAGTTTCCTGTACTTGGTGACGCAATAGAAGGTTGACTTTACGAACTAATGCTGACTTAGAAACAACATCAATATTTACAATATCAAATTCTTTTACACATCTGAAGTTTAACAATAATGTATGTTGGGGTAAAAATAAATTTTAAAAATGACCCAATTCCTCGAAATCATGCTCCTTCATTGTCAACTCCCAGAAGCTGTGCGTTTCATTTTCGGTCTGCCTTCTTAGAAGCTGAATTTTGAAAATTCATCGAATTCTTTACTTAGAAATGCCGGGACTGGTGTCGTAAAAAGCGCTTTTTCAATTCAGGCTTTAGTTGCGTTAATGATTGTGTTGTTTGTTGATGTCTGCATTCCGTAGATGGTAGCGAATGTCACCATCTCAGTTTTGACCGGTAGAGCGAAGTGCCTGATTCCAGCAGGTTTTTAACTTCATACTAATCTTGCCCACTCAATTATTATGTATATTTTCCTTTGCTAGAGGAAATTTGCCGGGTACGTAGCTTTTCTTCCCAACGTTACTCGATCCCACTGATGGCCTAAATAAGTGAGAAGGTATATATATAGCGATAAAAAATAGAGCATAGATAAAAAATCACTTAGTACTTCGCGAATTTTATTTTAACGGTCCGCAGCTCAACTCATAGTTGCCCGCATTTTATATTTCTGTGCCTTTATCGCTAACCTTCACAAAATTTTACATTTCACCTCTCACAGTTGATGCAGGGGCAAATGCGAGGTCCGAAAAGTCAAATATTACGTGGGTACACCCCGAGAAATCTCACACCAACGAGTACATTGCACTCTACTGAATTCTTGAATATGCGGCCGTAAGATGAGACTTAACGCGTGCGCAAGCAGAGCGCAAGGGCCTGCCGTCCAGAGAGATAACGCTCACAAACGTGCGTCACAAGCCTGCGATAATTTCAGCGGCCATTTGCCAAGGTAAAGACTGATAAAGTTTATGGCTGGGACGGAAGAGGAAGGCAGGGCGTGATGCGGTCACGTCAAGATAAAGTGAATGGCGTCCGGCGCTGTCGGTCCCTTAACCAGCAAGTTAGAAAATATGATATCACAGAAAAACTCGCACTAACAAGAAACTCATTCATAAAATTTAATCGTAAAAATTGCTAAGAATAAGTAAACATATTAAAGAGAATGACCTGTTATGGAAATGCTTCATTTGAAGTTGAACGTTAATTCCTTTTTATTCTGCGAGAACAAGATTCCAAGATTGGATTTTAAATCCAGCTCCCGACAGAGGGAACAAGGACATAAGCCTAAATCGTCCACATTGTAAGGATCGAGATATAGTCATTTCGGGGTTGTTCCTTATCAAACCTGCATTATTTAGTAGAATATGTAAATACAAGATTTTCTTAGATATTTTGGTTGCATCAAAACATGAAAATTGACAAAGTCTATCTAGGTCAAGAAAACTAAATGTGGAGATGCTTTCACTGAACTTCTCATCATCCATGCATTTTAACTAGCAAATATCCAGAGCAGTACAGTTTTGAGGTCCTTAATGAAAAACATCATATTTGTTTAATACATAAATAGTATTTTCGATATAAACTATGCAAGACAATCTTGTGTTTCTGAACCATATGAATAAGTAAGTAAAATCATTCAATATTAGTCATAATGAAGAACAAATACTCGCACTCCTTTATGAAGAGGGTAAAAATCTCCTTAATTTGATTAAACTCGACTATTTTTCAATCCTTGTACGTGTCACACGATGACAATTAACACATGGGTATTCATAAGCTCATATAACCCTGTTATGCATTGTTTTGGATAATGTATCTTCACGTCGGATAGAATTATTCTCTAAAATTTTCAACATGTAGTCTTTTATCTGAGTAATATTAATGTCTTGTTTTTCGCAAAATTTTATTATGAACACAAGACGAAGGAAAACCGCTTACGAGCTTATCATATTTATTGACTAGAATTATTATTGGACTGAAAAGGAGAATGTACGTTTCGACCATATGATAGCCATTTTCAACATGTAGAACAAACAAGAGAAAACTATAGTACGAACAAATAGTCTTATCGTGATCATTAAAATTGATTTAACTTTAATGAGAATGTAGACAGCGTGTCGACTAAAAATAATATACTTAATAAAAGAAACAAAGATTCTAAAGGGTGATGAAATAAAATATAGGTGAAATAAATTTAGATACCCATTCAAGAGAGCAAAGTTAGTGATAACTTTTCTAGTCGAAATAATAGCAATGCAATGAAGTTAAGATTTTTTTTTAATGTTCAATATATCCATATCTAGTCTTCCCTAAACTTTTCAACCAATCTGTAACCTGACTACATGTTGCATGAATTGCTTCTGGCAAAATTTCTTCCCAGCATTAAATGAGTATAGCCTTAAGAGCATCAACATTTTTATGATTGAATGAACAGGATTTACTCTCAAGAATGCTGTACAGACTGAAGTCCATGGAGTTTTAATCTGATGAAGACGGAGGCCACAACTCTTTGGACAAGAAAATAGCCATACCATCCCTAAGCCAATTTTGAACTAAGTTGGCCGTACATGGGTGGTGGCACCGTCCCATTGAAGAGTAATTCCAGATTTTTAAAATATTGCTGTATCCATTGAGTCTAACCGTTCTTCAATGCGTTCAGACATGTGTGCTGGTTTATCGTTATTCCTCCTTCGATGAATGTGAGCGGAGTTTCTGCCCTGCCGCGGTCGCACCGCCCCAAACCACGACGAGGTCGGTTTTTTGGACCTTGAAGCGCATACTCATTTCTACAAGGATGTTTTTCTTAGTTTTTGCGAGCATGCAGTCTGAGTGCTATCACTCAGTTTTTCAAGAAGGATCTTTGATCGACCTCCACACAACCTTTTAGCTTTTGCGTGTTCAGACAGTAGTTGAGCTTTACTCTTCTTGTAGCGTGATAGCTTTGAATCTTTCTTCCGTGTATTTCACAAGGTCGCATAGCACCACAGCTGACAGAAGCTGCTGAAGCGAGTTCCTTATACTTCTACTTGGACCTCTCCGTATAATTTTTCTTGTGTTTCTAATCAGTTCAGGTGTTCAACTGGCCACTTTGGAGTACTTCTTGTCCTTTGCAGGTGCAATCCAGTCACGTTTAAGGCGTTTCAAGGCCTTACAAGCTTAACCTGCTCGTACGAGGCATGAAAAGTCGAACAATTTTCCACTGTTTCTTTCTTGTCTTACACATTTCACTCATTACTTTGCTCATAATGGTCATAATTGTTAAATTTAGAGAACAAAATTCTAAAAATCAACATATAATTATTTCACGTAAGACTAAGGTGAAATTTAGTCTATGCATCTCAAGAATTTGCTATTTCACATGTTGTTTAACGATACTAAAAAAATGTCTATATCTAGCTTGCTCATCCTGTTAAACGCATTAATTTCTGGTGCCAGAAATGCGAAAAAAATTACGTTAAAATCTTCCTGGTGGACTGGAAGATTGCACTTCTCACCGTGAGTACGCCCAGTAGAGTGGAGAAGAAATGAAAGAGGAAGGTTAGTGTAGGAACTCCTTCCAAGATGCGCAGCAGCACGAGCACTGAGAGTTCTATCATTAAAGCCCACGTATTCTTCCTATGCACATGATGAGCTACAGTCTTTGTATATTACTAACGAAAGCGCGCATTTAGGATGTTCGTCTTTGTTTTCCTGTAATGTCGTCGGGTAGTTTTAATGGACACTAACTTTATAATATCCTCACTTCGTTTTAAGTAGTTTTTAAGCCCTCGTAAATGCTGCGTGCTGTTTATTACGACCAACAGTTATTAAGGTCGTCAGTTTTAATTAGCCTCCCGTAACAGGAGGACAATGGCCCTGTGCACAGTTTTATCGAATTCGTATCACAGAATCTAAAAAGTGAGAGGAGGGAGGTGGTCATTCTTGACTTTTCTGTTCGTGAAAAGGAGACATGCGTACAGAAGTCACACACTTGATAAAGCGGTCTTCCATCTACGGTTTCTAAGCTATTACAATCAATATTCTTAGTTGGCACACTTCAAAATAGGACAAAACAAGTACAGTCTATGATCATCAAGGCTGCAATTTTTTCTGCTTGCTCTGTAGGCAAAAACCGCACATTTTTGAGCTGTGTGTCTCCTACCGCAGGTGTTCGCTAAGCCTCCTTGAAATTTCCTCATCATTATTTTTCCTGCTCTAATAAGCAGCGTTGCAAAAAGCAGCGGCCATGCGACCCACTTTAGCTGTGGCCCCTGAGGTGAGGCAGGCCGGCCTTAAATTACGCCTTTAAACTGCCTGCATTTCCTGAACACGCCCTCCTCGCTAAACATGGTCTGCAGTAATGACCTTCTGCATTCTGGAGCCCAAATACTTACACGTAGAGCTGCTCTTCATGCGATAGATCCTGACGCAAATAGTTTGACCAACGTCTCGTGAAGATCTTGAACTACATGCAAGCGGTAATCATTCTATTAAAAAGTTGTGACTTATTCATGTATGCGATATCTAGAAGGTCAGTGGACAAAAAAAGAATGGATTTCGAACGGATATTTCCCCTTTTTGGGCATTAAAGTTTTTAAAGGAGTTGGTGGGCTTTTTGGAAATAAATAGTTTAAGAAAAGAAAAAAAGATCAACTTCAGTTGTACAACCTTTGCTCGAAAACATTGTGCCCACAACAAATTGGGGTGATTTTCACTCACGTGAGACCAAGCTCACTGCTTGAGTGACGTACCTGACTAGACTTGATTTCAGTAACGTGATCCAAATATATTCAAACAATTTATAGTATTCACAGATTGGCCCAGAGAAACGCTTTTGTGTTTATTGCCGAGGCTGATGACTATCATAAAGTTTATGTGCATTTCGAGAACAGTATACTCAATAGAAGCAACGATGCTTCCTGATACGTGGGTACCAAGAATTAGAGAATTTCACATGCAACAAACTTGCTAAAGGAATTGCTTTCGACCGTTATCTCAAAACGTGGATATTACACCACTTAAAATATTTAATCAATACCGAGTTTTCTTGAAGTTAAACGCACAATGTTAAGCGCACCCTGGAGGAGCTCATTTTCTTCAAAGAAAGACGAAAATTCCCCGCAGTTTATCCCTCAATTGCGAGAAGCTTAAGTGCGCGGCTGTGCTTCAGCGACACTGAATTTACTGCCGACGTTCGCAAAATGGAACATGTCATCGCTTCGCCCACCGCCCGCTCCATTCAAAAGAGTCCTATTGGTGAGGGTGTCTGCAGCAGACGAGCTCATCAATGGACGCGAGGTCCTGAGGAGGGAGGCTTCGAGACAACCAGCTCTGCACTGTGTCCTCAGCCCAGCTCTGCACTGTGTCCTCAGCCCAGCTCTGCACTGTGCCCCGAGTCTCTACGCAAGAAGTACACTGAGATGTACAGCGCAACAAGAACGTACTGTGCAATGAATGGATGAATGAACTCGAATGACATGTTCACATTCGAGCGGAGACGCTAAGACCTAAAGACATTTATTCAAATTCGAAGTCTTCAAGCCGCTAGATTATGTGAGATTGCATCCATTTCCTCTTGAATTGGTTTACTTTTCAAACATATTATGCTGAACAGGTTTGAAACCAATATGAAACGAAAAATAAATTTGCGTTTCTTGTTTTCTGACGGCACTTAATTCAAACTGTTTACGCTTGGAATTACAACTAATAACTCTATCCACTAAGTTAATTCTAACTCTTATCATGTCCGGTCTCTACTGAGCTGCCAAAGATGCATCACTCAATAAGCATTTGCAGGTAGACGCTACAAAATATAAATTTAGAATTTCTAAAGTAACTTCTGCTTCTTTTCTCGTAACTCATATACTATTTACTAATTTAATGGCGCAATTATGATAATCCCTCATACGAAAGTATCTTGGTATAAGATTGATTCCATCCTTCTTCATTCGAGCAGAAGAATTAATAAAAACAAATTGCAAAACTTCGCGTGATTTGTATGCCTTTGAAGCTAAAGAGTTATCAGTTAAAACTTTAAAATATAAAAAAATGGCACAATGAGATTTATCCTAGCCACCCCATTGGAGCAGAAACTCAAATGTGAGAAGATAAAAACTCAGAGCCTGATAGGACGTTCGAGAGAAGATACGCCGACAGAGAACTAACCAGCGGGGATGTGGCAAGATTACGGGCTTATCACGGGGGCGGTACTTCAATAATAGCAATTCAGTGATAACGAAGTAGGCGAGGAATATTTCAAGGCATTAATATTGAAGTTTTTCAGCCAATTTGTGAACAGAAGTATGTATGCAGAAAAACCATCACGGCAAAGTATCATGCATAACTAAATCTCTTTGAATTACGCACGTCGTTTATTGTGGACGGATTACACAGTCTACATGCTTACAGCGTGCAAAGTAGCTGCCTTAGACTCCTAGGAAAGAAAGATACGAATAGAATACCCACGGACGGCAAAAATAAAACATACCTTTTGCTGACAAGATATGTTGCGGATGAGCAATCCTTTATTCATGATCAAATTTGGAGTAAAAATCTACCAGGTTCTCATACGTCCTCATTAAATACTGAAATTACCAGCAAGTGTTTTCATATTTTAAAAAATATATCGTGTCATGTGTCAAAAAGATGGAGCTTCTATCCTGCACATAACCGGACGTGTTGAGAGTGGTGTCAGTGAATTTTCCAAGCGTTATTGTCTTAGGAGATCTAGGCTCAGAGTTCCCAGAAATTAAGCTGATGGACCGGGTAATTGCATTCACGCTCGAGAGCGGCGCCTGGCCTCGCTCTCCTCCGAATACAACTTCGTTGAAACACTCATTAGTTAAATATTGTGGGGGTATTACACTACAAGCTGAATGATACGTCCTTCAAAGTCATCTCAAAACCGTCTGAGTTTCAATTTAAAGAACGTTGTGAACATGAACACTCACTCCACTATTCAGTTTTTCCAATTAACTTGCCTCCTAAAGACATCAGAGCAGTGGTTTACCTCGTAGTAGGCGTCTCAACTCCGCAGAGCAAAACGAAAAATCTGCGTTTGCAGGCTATAACTAATGCCACGATGTTCACCTGAAAATGATGTCCCGTAAGCTCTTCGAATAACATAATTAGGCGTCTGCTGGTCCGCGTTATCGCGCAAAATAGGGGGAAGGGACTGGGTCCTCTGGCCATAATTTTGTCGAAAACTACGAAATAGACCGTAATGCACTGTAAGCCATAAGATTTCGTGATGGCTGAATTAAGATTTATACCACCAATGTGAGTTTTTTCCGATGATTACAAGCCCTGAAAATTCTAAGGTTGTCATTGGATGAAGATACCTGCCTATCCTGAAAGAGGAATGTACTTTCGCATACAAATATGTAGATCGGCTCTTCGCACAAGAATGCAGTTGGAAATACTTATAATGAGAGTTACTACAGGATGCCCTAAGCGTATTATATGGTCAGAGCTGAAATTTCTTGCAATTTATACCAGTTACTATATTTGCTTCAAGCGATTAAAGTATTAAATAGCAGAACGTTCTCGCATATATTTTCTTCAAGCTTGTGAGTACTTTGCATCATTCTCTATATTAGGTTTGGAAAAAAAGTGACTTTCAATTTATTCAAGCAAAGTTACAAAGAGCATAAAAGTACTAGATGGTATTGAAGGAGCTCAATTGCTCCTTTAGTCCCATTTAGCACCATTTTCAGGTGCTGTAGTACCTTCATTTAGGACTACAGAAGCTCAATTGCTCCATCAGTCCCATTTAGAGCCTATATAACGAACTATTATATTTTCCCATTTCCGATTATAAACATAATTTTCATCATCTTCTCTTGTATCCACCAAAATGTTTATTTCAACGATAATTATGTTAGGCATTTTCAACTGTACGAAGAGACTTTTAGACTCACGATTTTTGTACAGGCCTCTAACATATAATAGAACGTCGACCCTTCCCTATAGAACATCGCCGTCCTCGGATAGCTGAGGCCAGAGGCCCAATCAGCTGTCTGCAGAAGAAATTCCTCCATTAAATTAAGTGCACGGGAGGACACAGCATAACTTATCTATTATAAGCGATGCAAAAGATTCAAAAATTATTCATAATTTCTACTGCAATAGTTTTGCCGGTCGAAATCCTTTTCGGATCAAAAGCGTTTTTTCTTAATCTTTAGACAAAGAATCATTTTCCAGCAAAGTATCTCCGTCCCTTCAATGTTCAACTACAAAGATCTCTGGAAACAGCCCAGTTAAAGATATTGATTAATTTTTTACATTTTCCTAACCTCCCTCTTCCTCGAGGCCAATTTTTTAAGAACTGCAGCACAAGTTTAAGGGTCTTGGATTGAACATGAAATTGAAAGTAACCAGCGCAATAAATTTGTTGAAAATCACAGAAATAAAGGATTGGCGTACGTTCTGTTAGAAACGAAACTAAAATGTAGAACCATGCAGCGAAATAAATAGCAAAAGGGAAGTCACTGCCATAACACACTCATGTTCATAAAGGATTGGCGTACGTCCTGTTAGAAACGAGACTAACATAAAGAACCATGTAGCGAAATTATTAGCAAAAGGGAAGTCACTGCCATAACACACTCATAGTCATCCCTAACACGAACGGAAAACAAGGTTCAAATCTGAAAATTTCAAATTTGTCTACAACTTCTTTTTACTCTCATAGGGATGCACCATGAGCAACAGTACCTAGAGAGTAAACTCTAGCAGTGTCCTTAGCTTAGAAACTCGTGAAATATTTTGTAACAACGCAAAGTTTCACGGAGTTTGTCGGAAAAATTGGAGTCGCTCTTGTTCTAGTGAATAACAAAACTATTGGAAAGTTTAAGGTGTTTTCGAAACAAATGAAAGGTGACATCTACTTCAACTGAATGCCGATGGCTCTCGGGAATACATGGTTGTTGTTTAGCCCAAAAAGAGTAACTAGGAGAACAGTGGAGGACTTGAAGATTCCATTTTCGTTTTGTAGAAGGACTTAAGAGAAATCTTTTTTTTTCAGATTATCCCAAGTTTTCGGTGGAGGCTTGGTCCAACCGTCATCCGGGGACAAAGTCTATTTTGGACGACAATTAATGGTTAAAAATTTTGAATAGTTTAAGATCATGTTTTCGTATTCATACGTAATTCAACTTACGAGGGGAAGCCGTATCAATGATACCAAAGCATAACAAAATCAAAAAAGACTTTCCAATTTTTTTAGGCCTAATAGTTTCTGAATTACAGCCCTTGAAAATATGGTATCGTTTTTTTAACATTATGTTCATAAGATACACCGCATAATGATAACAAGAAAGTCATTATTCATACGAAATATTATGAGCATTTACACAGTTTAATACTTAATAAAAAAGCCGTTACTCAAACAGCGAACAGCCTGTTTTGATATTAACCAACGTTTTCCCGCTAAAAATCTCATAGGCCTAAAGGGGACATGTACATTATAGAACAACAAGGCAGTTGCTCGACAGAAGAATTATTCTGGGATTAACGTCTTTAATCTTATTTAATATGCTCTAATAACAGGTGAAATATCGATCAAATGATTCTCTAACTCTATCAGCACGTCCTTAATTAGAGTGCACATTTGCTTAATGCACCCTTAATACACTCGTCCCTGAACAGGCTCTGGTTAATATTTTATTTCATCTCTACAAATGCTTGAAGTGATCCGGCGATTGCTTTTTTGATTTGGTATATGCTCAATAAAATATGATCATCAAAATGTAAGGATTGAAAACAAAGTATAATTAACAGTGTACGCTCAGTGAAACGTCTATTGCTTTGAAAATTTATATTAAACATGAAAATAATATAACGGTCTAAACTTATTTTTTCAAGAAAATATAAAAGTAACTTAAATGTGGAAACAATATACCGTGGACTTTTGACACTGGCATATTTTGTTTGATTGTGCAGTAATCTCTTGCTCTATCACGGTTTCAATGTGCAGTAATCTTTCGCTTTATCGCAGTTTGAATGCACGATAATAAATCGTTATTTTGAGGGTCACTTTCTGTACCGTCTTTGCAAAGCAGACTTTTAAAAATATTTAAAGCGAATTAATATCGCGATTCCTCCATATATTGCAAGTATATTTTTTTTCAATTATTAAAAATTTTATTCTAAAATGTTTAAAGACATTAAGGGAAAGTAGCAAAAGTTTATAAGAAGGTGCAAAGGCTTTATAAAGCACTACACAAAAAATTATTGAAAAGATAAACTTAAGAACCTTATGAATTCCCTCAGCCAACCTCGCCGAATGCACCTTCTGCGAGGGGCTCTGAAACACCTGTGGGGGCCAAGAGATCGCTGCACGATGGGAGGTGTTAAATACGAAAGCTGTAATGAATATTCAGTACACAGTGAACATCGTGTCTAAATTTAGGGGTTTGAAGAATTATTAAAAAATTGTTAAAATCTGTTGATCAATAATTTCATTTTACAAATAATTTATGTACAATATGCTGATTATTCTTCCCCATTAGGAAATCAAATAAACATTAGACTAATACTAGAACTTTCAGAAATCATATCATTTGGAACGACAAAGCAAGTAAGAAACGGCCAAAGCGCACCAGGAAGATATCAAATGCACTTTACCTGACGTACAAACAAAAGCACAGCTCCGTGCTGTGTTATTTCGAACAGCAGAACAAATGAAAGCCTCGCAAATAATCAGATGTGTGAGATAATCAAAACCAAAAAAGCAATAAAGTGAGCCGAAAGGTTCGCAATAAGTTTTTCAAATACCGAGGAGTCTTATTGGACCTTATATCATTTTGAATCTCATGCATAATATGTGGATGTGACTATAATTAGGAAACGTTAATTAATAAATTATTTCTCGTTGCAATAGCATGCTAGAGAACGACTTTTACATGAGAAGGATCTAAGTTATCGCGTCCCGGCCGTTGTGACCCACAAAGCTCATGTTAACCACGGCGAACTCGACCGAAGCAGAGAGTGTAAACATTAATTCAGCTCACGACGGGAATGCAAAAAACACATACGCTTCTTTAGGAGGGTAATGGATAGCACGAATTAATTACCGAGATTAAATCGACTCGCATGGATGGAATTTCATTCTTCCGTAGCCATTCACCCCTCGACGCTCGTAATTAGGTTACGATTTTTGCCTCACATTGCATTTTTCGTGTTACTACAAGTAATGTTTCGAGCCGTGAGCCAATTAGCAAGACTGTCAAGGGAATTCACTCACTAAACCACTTAAAAGACATTTATTGCATGCTAATGTGAATTCAATGGGACTTAACGAAGCAAAATAAACGAAGCGGGGGCGATGATAAATTTCCAAACATTTACGTTCATTGAGCGTTGCGGGTTTCGATTTTTTTTTCCAAGAAAGATTGTAATAATTTTACGCTCATTCCTATGACATAAAGCTTGAGTAGAATCACAAATAAAATAAAGATGTGAACAAACATACACGACTAATCATAATAACAACAAAATCACTCAGTATTTATTTTACGAAGTATTATGGTTAAAGTTGTAAACCTGTTTACATGTTATCAGTTATCAGAAGGTGAGTGCGTTATGCGCATGTATCTGTACGTGTGTAAGCATGCCCTCTCCTACACTTTTTTATCTGAAATGAAGCAAGGACCTTTAAGAACATATCTGAGGTGTTCAAAGAAACTGTAAACGGTAGGAGAAAACCTTCGCAACAGAACGGTATTTTAGCACCAATCCGATTTTGCTAGAGTCTTTACAGACCTGGCAGGCGGCATGAGGACAGTCATTGTCTATTTATTAATTAAACTAAAGCCTCTGTCATATGACTCTAGTTGCTCGCTGATTAAAACTCACCAAAAATCTTGAAACCCTGAGGTGCTTTCAGCTAAAAGGATCTTGGAGTGCATTGTGTCACAAGTGGTCACTGTCAACGGAGCAGCCATGCATAGGCTAGCTGCAACTGCGAAAAAAAATAACTTTTGTTAATTCCAACACATTTGATGTTAGTTTTTCAATGCCTTACAACTACTGGTGTGGTTAAGATGTAAGGAATGTGTGGTTTAAGGTTCCATTGCCAAGGGAAGTACTCCGTGCAACATGAACACTAGATAAATTTAACTCACTCTTAGATCGCAATGTAAGACTACTCTAGTGTTAACAATAGGTGTAAAAAGCATGTGTAAAAATATGAATAGAACTGTGATGGATGTAACATAACACCATACGGTTGAACATTTGGCATTAAGCTATTCACCTGCATATGTATACGCCCCCGGACAAAATATTAACATATTATTTTTCGAGCTCCCGTTATTTATTATGTTCATCAATCAGTTTTCAAAGGCATCAGTTTTCATTCAGAACTGGCGAGGCATAAACTTTTCTCTGAGCAGTTTCACAACGATGAAACGAAAAGAAGATACCTCGGAATGATAAAAAAGGCCATTGCGTTCGGTTAGGATACGGGGTACCCAATGAAGAGAGCTGCGGAATTCGCTGGCGTTTCACGCCGCATTGTCGCGCGGGCCTACCAACAATGGAAACAATCCGGTGAATGCGGCAATTCAAAGCAAATTGGGGTCCGAAGAAAATTCTAACCGATATGAACCACGCCTTGTGTCCCGAATTGTTGATCGGAATCACTCTGCATCCCAGGTAGAATTACTGCAAAACGTCAATGGTAGCACTTCGCGTGCTGTTTCTGAATGAATTCCTCAAGGGAACTCCATGTAATGGATAGGTGGAGTACAGTGTTTCGTAAACGGATGATGTTAACTACTGCCCACGAGACCACTCATTTAAACAAGGCCAAACCACACACATATTGGACTGTAGAGGATGTAGAAGCGTCATACGGTTACATGAAATACGATTCTGTCTCTACAGCAATGATGCCAGACGTCGTGTTCATCGGAAACCTCATGAAAACTTCAACGAAGATTGTGTGCAAAGGGGCGATACAAGGAGTCCGTTATGTTCTGGGGCTGTTTCAACTATACAGAAGGGGATCCTTTAGTTCAAGTATCGGTCAAAGTAAGTCGCCATGACCACATTGGGCTGGTGAATAATCAAGTTTTATCATTTTCACAATGTATAAATGAAGAAAGGTATGTTCAATTGCCTATCTTTCAGGATAACAACTGTCAAGCGTAGCGGGCTAGAACTGTCATTTAATTGGCATGACATTCACTCAGGATATGTCAGACATTTAGATTGGCCTGCTAAGTCCCCAGATATGAACCCAAAAGAAAATTTGCTGGACCGCCTCGAACAATTTAAACCTCGAAAAGATTGTCCACGAACTGTGACCGTACTACAACATCCGTCGATGCATGAGTGACTTAAAAAGACCAAGGCTACAATATGACTCGTGTAGACTGCATACGGCCATTATTCTTGCTTGTGAAGGTCCTACATCATTCATGTACAAGGTGACTAATTTTTATCCGGAGAACTTGCATTGAAGGATATTCTAGCTTGGCTTTTTACACATCACAATAGCAATACGAACAAGCAAAACCGCTTCACACTTTTCTACACAAAAAACTATGAGCAGGAAAAAATACGATGCTAAAATAAGATCTTGAAATCGAACCTTACGATCGTTGGGTCGTTTTCAACACACTGAAGACAAGGGAAAACAAAAATAATAAAGGCAATGTTTTAGTAGTTCTACAACGAAAAATAACCCCTAAATTAAATTTACAATAAATTTATCAAGGATAAGCTGACTGCATGTCATTTAAAACCAGTTTATGTTTTGAAGTTCAAAGAGACTTTAATATTCTGAGATCAGTGTAATTAATGGCATATGCCAAAACACTTGAAGCTTCTAAATGGACAGATCAATCATACTTTTCTGTGTGGGAATGAACAGCACAACGAGGGGGTTTGAAATAGGTCTATTGCTTCGGAAACTCCTCACTGCATGTTCTGTCACACGAATGTCATCATCAAGAACTTATGTAATTTTATGAGCAAGAAACAGTTCTTTTTCAGCTTATACTGAATAAAATCCTTAGCGTGGATCGCTCATGTACTGAGAATTTTCATTTTTTTAAAGCTTACAACATGTATTATTTTATCTTCAAAATGAAGAGAGACTGAATTGATGTTTCAGCTTCTGTGTTGGATTTTAAAATATTTTCATTTCCATGTTTTTAGTGGGTGTACTCATCTAATATGCCTAACAAATGTAGCATTGGGGATAAAGGTAATTATAACGATAGAAACAAGTGTGTTTTTTTTAAATACCGAAACATTAGTCAGCAATGCAGAAACGATTGGCTGTGTCGCCTCTTTTTCAGGATTTCAGTTATGATCCTTCAAATTTTTTCATTAACGAAAACGTTGGCCAGCAAAAATAATACCACCGTCATTCCCACCAGCGTCCTCATATTGTTCTTGATTTCAGAGAAGTGCCAAAAGCTGACCTCTGGCAACAAAGTCATTGGATCATTCAGTGACGTGAAGGAACTAACTGTACGAGGCAAAGAACAAAAACATTTTGGAGACTTCGCTTACAGAAGCATTTGCAACTCTTCAAAACTTCCGCTTCAGAATTCCGGGCCTGATTTGAGAGTCTTCGACGACAGAGTAGTCGCTGCATTCAAGTTGCATGGGAGCCTCAACACAGCTAGCTTCATCCAGTTGTGCTGCATTTGTGGAATACTGCCATCGTCTCGGCCAAAGGACAAGACATCAGACTGAATTTTGTACATCACCCTATTCACGATTCCTCTTCAACAAATCTTTCTTAGCTGCTTGACAAATTCAAGGAGTCACCGCCACGACATGGAGCAGGACGACAAGTGTTGCATAAGACACCAAAGAAACCTTCGTACAGACTTTACAAGTTCTGGCTGCTTTGTGTGAGTATCTGTAGAGACATTCAATTTAAATATGCGCAACTGCAAGAAATTCAGAGTCATAGAATTTTAGGCGAGTTAACAGTATACAGGGGGTTAAGGAAAATGAGCTACAAAATTTTATACCTACTAAAGAGGGCCGACCTGAACACTGTTACTTCTATGAAGCTTTGCGAAAAAGTTTGGTTTTTGAGATATTTCAAGAAAACTCTTATACGGGTAAGTTCTAGATTGTTCCAGATCAAGCGGCAAGATAACTTCTTGCATATCCACCAGTTGCTGTTCATCCTTTATTATTACACGTTCTGACAACACGAACCGCTAAAGAAACGCAGTAATGGGAGACATGCGCCTTGCTGATGGTGCTGCTTATGGTAACGTCACACAGCCAGCCAGGCTACACCAAGAGCGTTTTCCAAGCCGTTACATACCTGGTCATAAATATTTCCAAATTTACATCAGAAGCTACGTGACATCATCGATGTCGCTGGTGGAGACTTTGAATAGTTTCTGTAGAGTAAATATACAAGCAAATTGTTTGTGGCAATTTGGTTCTCAAATTTCCTCCTATCAAACATTAAACCCCTAATTTCTCAAAAATCAAATTTCATTCGCAAAGTTTCATAGAGGCGACGCAAGAGTGTTTAGTTTGCCACTTTCGGGTAAGTGTGAAATTTCGTAACTCTTTTTTTCCTATCACCTTGTATAGGCAGTCTACTGGAGCCAACGCCTCCATGCCATCCGACGATGTGATGCAAGCATGCAAGAAACGGTCGGCCAGAATGCCGCATTCAATGTTCAAAGCTTTGATCAAACGAGCAGATGAAGCACAACTGCAGTGACCCAAATATTTTAGCGAGCGATACTGCATCCATAAAGGGTTGTGCAAAGGTCTCCTCGCTCTCTTCCTCTGAGGAAAGCTGTCAACCTGAGTGGCCTGATGGTTGGAAAAAATTACGAACAATACTTGTCCTATGACGGTGAAGAGCGTCTGGTGCCCCCTGAAGTGAGTGACTTAATTCAAGAAGTCGCTAGAAGTTCACAGATACAATCTTATCAAAGTACTTTTAACTTCGTTAGGTTTGGACTCTGCTTCGTCAAGAAGGCCAGGTGTAGAGTTCGTTGTCGTTATGAATTAGTCGTTGCTCTGTCTACAACCGAAAAGTTCTATAACATTGACACACAGTGTGACAATTTCGACACATAGCACACGTGCTCCCGAGTAGACTCCATAACTTAGTCGGAAATGAACAAAAGAATACGAGTAGAGAACATCTCCAGGCATCAATCAAGTAAGCTCAGATGTCGGTTTAATTGGTATTTGGTGAGATAATTCTATTTTTAAATAATTCTTTTTTTGATGTCATAGTGGATTCTACAGAAAAAAATTATTAACTATGAGTCTGCAATCCATAACAAATACGAATCATTTACTGTGATTTGTTTTGTTTCAAGTGATAGCAACTTTTTCTTGTATTGTATTTTTTTAACCGAGTTTTGATGTACATTGGAAAATCATCTAATTTCTAAATAGACGGAGAGTTGTTTATGAATGAACCTTTGTGATTCTTTTTCGGCATATGTTTAAAATTTAATTTTGAAGCTAACTTGACGTCGACTAAGTGATGCTAATAATGGTAAATGTGTGGGTATGAAACTAAGAGCTTTACCTAGAGTTCCTCTATGTTCATGATAAACAATATTATGTGATGCAAGTTTATTTAGTATCGTTATGTGTTACATTTAGTTACCAATGAGTAAAGGTTTGACGAAAATGAAAAATTTATGATAGGAATTAAAATGGCCTTTACTTGCAAAGCTAGCTAATCTGCTGCTCATGTCTTTCCTTATGGTAGTCCTTGTTATGTGCATATATGAAAATAAACATATAGAATTAAAGCTTATGAAATTCTCGAGATATGTAATTTACAGTATCTAAATGTCAATTACTCCTCACGAACAAAGAAAAATTGAAAAATATTTTCCCAAAAAGAAGAAACTGCAAAAACTATACAAAATAAATGTTAAGTTCTATTGCAAACGACACAATATTTCCAAAACCACGAGAACTGTTGCCTGTGTATACTACAAAAAGCTGCTACAAAACAGCTTTTGTGTTCCAATATCTTGAACAATCGACATTAGTTCAAAAATATTCGCTGTTTATTTAACAGCTGAAACTCATGCGGTAAAATTTTATCATGGCAATACTAACAAGTTTTCCGAAGCCTGAATCAGACAGATCCAGAAGCTCCAAAAAGAATTGTTGAGGCACAAGAAATTTTCAAACGGCTGAAAATTTCTCCGGAGACTGCAGCGCGGTCATTGGGAACGAGGAGATGCTGGAGAGCCCCTGACGACCATCTACGTTCAGGTCCTTAGAGCCAGGTTTACCACAGGCATTGGACACTAATGCTCATGCAGGCAAGATATAACAGCCCTAATGACGACTCGCGAAAAGATTCAAGACGACATACCGGCGGCAGTAACATCGGTCGCTAAAAACTATCAGTGATGGCCCGCACAACAGGACCTGAGCTTTCGTGGCCTATGGAGGCATCTCTGTAATGGAAGGAACGCAAATATTAATGTTCGAGGTGAGTTCTTAGAAACGCCTGCGAAGTTCTGAAATATAATGGCATCCGAATAAGCCGTGCGAAAGAATTAATGATTCGTATGCAGTTGATCTTTACCTGCAAAAAAAACGGTGGCCATAACCCAAGGGATGCAATCCTGTAGTCTGGAAGCGCTTGCCCCACTACGCGGTTGTACTCGAAGTGTACATGTGAGGGCACTGGCCAAATACATGCCATGGATATCACAAAAATGTTAGAGTTTGTACGAGCATTCTAAAAGAAAATCACCTTCTTAGAAATTCTCACTGCTGGGAAGAATGGGCTTGAAAAAAGATTTTTTTATAAGATTGGGTTTTAAGAGGGACAAGGAATTAAAGTTTCAAGTTAATGAACGTTCGTACATGAATAATCAAACAATATGAGTTAAAATTTCTACGATGATGTTTGATAATTTCTTGCAATGGAGATATTCAACAAGGAAATTCAAAAACTTTATTTGAATCACATTTTCAAAAGGTTATGAAGTTTTAACACTAGTAATGCCATTTAATTTACACGTTTTGATAAAACAGTATGAAAGTTGAGCTAAATTTGGGATTTTGATGGAATATGTAGTGAATTTCAACGTACTTTTTGCCTGAACTTTAAGAATGTGACAAAGTATGACGGATCTAAGTGTTGTGCTTGGAAATGTCATGTTAACATATTTTTTCAGTATACTTTGAACGAATTTCGGCATACCTGTTAATTAATGTTTGTGTTCCAATCATTTTCAATTTATTTCAGACACAAAACATTATTGAATGCGGTAAGCCCTTAATTATGAATAAAAGACAAAATTTCCTTCGCTTACTTCCCTTGCATGAGTTTAAACTTTCCCAAAGTGCCTCCGTAACTGCTGCCAATGTTAACGGAACATATTGTGAAGAGTCCACAAGTGATCATTCATTTCCAAGATGGTCTCAGAAATTCCGAATTGCGATGAGTGCATTGAAGATAAAGAGGGGAGGGGACAATCGTGCAATGAACAACAGAGAGTAATTGTCCACAAAATCCACGTCAAAGCGTCCAAAAAATGTCTCTGACTCGGTGTCAGTAGCGCAACAGTCTCACGCCATTTACAGACGATGCTATTGGAGAATCGGCTTGATCCAATTCTGCTCTACGATAATGCGTAGCATTATAATTCTACGATAATTCTGCTAATGCGTGTTGCTCGAAAGACGTTGCAGAAACTAACATGCTAGACTTGGGATATGAAACTCTACCATATCCTTCATATTCTTCTGATCTTTCCCCACTGACGTCCTTTTTTAAAGAACTCAAGCACATTTTTAAAATAAAACTTCCAAGTCCAAACTAAAGGAGAAATCAGCTTTGAAATATTTTGTTGTATTACAGCCAACAAGTTGTCAGCAATAATTTCATAGAACGATGGGAATATGCATAAATGCTCAACGCTCATATTTGATGACGTCCATATTTTGGTAACACCTTAACAGATGTTCAACCTGCAAAACGTCATTTGAGACAAATTTAATAGGTCGAAGATATAAAAACGTAGAGCATTAAGTTTATACAATTACATTGGTTTGCAATGACGCGAGTGTTAGCAAGGCATTCTCTTCTATGGAACGACATGTGAGCTGCAGCTACGATCTGGTCGAGCGTCACGGAAATTCAAGTTAGTTGAAAAGAAAATAAGCTAGTGGAGCGCTCTCCTTATGAGGCCACAGGTTATGCTAATAGACACCTACTTTTGAAACACATAACAATTATAAATTTTCCCTTCTCGTTATCACATAACAATTTGCAATTGTTTTGCAGACGATTCGAGCAAATGAGGGTTTGAAAATGACTGAACAAAACGCTTAGGTTCAACGATCAGCCAATGAAGGTCTAAGATTTTCTTTTTAAGGAACTTGCGCCGAGACGCAAGAAAAACAGGTTTTGCAGTACCAATTTAACGAACGTAACCAGTATTTCTCTAAACATTCAATTATAGCGATACCTTCATGAAGCTCCACTTTATACGAAATATTCATTTTGATATCCATATAAAAATTGATTAAAAAACAGCTTATTGTTACGTAAGTTTAGGTACAGCTGCTATCCTAAACTTAGGAATTCCTGTTCTAGCTTAACTTAACCTTCTGTAGACCTCATTACCAGAATTTTTCGAACCAGCTTTTGAAGGCGAGGAAAATAAAGTAATAACTGGGAGACAGTATCATCATTATAAGGGGTAAAGATGCTGTGTAATTGTTATAGGATTTCGAGAAGACTTTGGATAATGGTTCTGGAACGTTAATTATCACAAAAAATTGTGGTCACTTTAACGAGCAGCGGCGTGCGTAGGTCACCATTTACTTATGTTCCGAACAGCACTCGATGATGCTGAGAGATTTTGATGAACGAGTATACACAGCACAGGTATTAGCTTGTCACTGATGTTATGATGCGTTGTTATAATAGTTAATGAAACCTTATTCCAGACTTATTTTTGCAACGAAAACAAGGTGTGTAGTCGAATGAGATGGAGGAGGCAAGCTAAGCAAAAAAATATTATCTTCTCACAGAGAGCCGAACACCAGAGATGGAGTTCTACGAAGCTATAGCTTGCACTCTGGACAATACACCCGCTTCCCAGCTCTACAGACAAATACAGCCAATCTACCAAGTACGAGGACCAGCAAGAAGCGCCTCGTCTAATCTCCACCGCTCGATCAGTTCATAGCACGTCAGCAGCGGCGGTGCCGCGCTGCCACCCTACCATCGCCAGTAGTGGGAGTGCCGCGCTGCCACACTCCCATCGCCAGTAGTGGCGTTGCCGCGCTGCCACCCTCCCATCGCCAGTAGTGGCGTAGCCGCGCTGCCACCCTCCCATCGCCAGTAGTGGAAGTGCCGCCCAGCCACCCTCCCATCGCCCTCCGCTCCCTGTGGCGGATAACCCGCCGTAGCAGTTCCAACCAGTTTCCTACCTCAGAGTATGAATAATATTGCTCAAAAGTCTGTTGAAACTCACAACCAGCAATGTCAAGTACACAGATTGCACGAGTGCAAAGTCGGTAATCCTGGCTCTCAAGCATTTCAGAACATCAACGTCACGTTTCAGTACAGGATTATCAAAAGAAGGATTATACACAAAAAATTCTTAAAAGGTTTGGTCAGGAGATTACAGTCTGGAATATAAATCGAAAAAGACCACAATTATTCATCCAAGATGAAAAATTGAATGCTCTGGATGATCAAGTCCGAGAATTTCATTCTGTAAAAGCATCGGAATTCGAAATATCTCACATAACAGTTTATCGGCGCTGCGTAGCAATTATAAGAGTAAATAATAGATGAACTTTTTCCGCAGGAACCCAGCGAGACTAGAAAACAGAGTTACCTCTGGTTGTCTTCTTTCTTTTCTTCTCCGACTGGGAAAGGTAGTAGTTTTGAATAGACATATTACAAGCGATGAAAAATAGATATTCTTAGACAGCAGTAAGAACGTTAGCCATTGCGAATTACAAACATGTCACAAAATAAATACCCAAAGTTTCATTTGCTCCCGAAATTGGTTGATTAGCGCTTGATGGTCTAACAAAGGGGTTGGTTACACAAACTCCAGGTGGGTTCTTCTTATGTAACACTGCATTCTCAAATACGGACGAGATGATCGAAACATTTGACATCTTATCTCATTAATTATCATTCATCTACATAGAACACATTTCGAATGAATAAGTTAATTCTATCCCTTTTTATATGTGCTTGTTAAGTTTTTCAATTCGCCATTTCATGAATGACAAACTTATATTTGTTGTGTACCCATTATATTCTTTGCTCTTTTCAATAGCGTGGCGAATGAATTATGCATATATATTTAGATTCACTTGTGTTATATTCAAAGAAGCATTAAAACTACTTTTAAACAGAGATAATATTGATTTCTTGGTATCAAAAGAATCAGAAGGTATTTTGTGGTAACAAACAATGAAATATACTGTCCGTTCTACTTGATTATGCAACGTAAAATTTGGACAATATTTTGTCGTACATATGTAGATGATTTCTAGAAAAAATTGCGAGCTTCAAAACTGTTCATGTTATCATCGAGTCATTGTTCGCAATTAAGTATTCAAGCGAAACAAGATTCAGTAATTTTAAAGATCTATGCATAAATGTGATAATTTAACGTTTACTTTGACAGTGCAAGGAAACAGAAAAATACGACTAACACATTTATTGTACATTACATCGACGGAATTATATAATTCTGCATTTAATTACTGAGTGTGACAAGGTATAATCGAAACAAAAACTAAGAATTATAGTGTAGGCTGTGAGCAAACATAGTTTCCTCTGTTCTGCATAACCCTCCTGAAGCGTCTGCCAACTGCTGGTGTCAATTGCCCTATCTCGGATGACTTAATTTATCGAAAAGCGTCCCACAAAATTTCTAAGCTCGAGTATTGTTTTCCTTCAGCATAGATCCTACTCTTGTAAATGAAGTGTCAATTTTCATTGTTATTCAAATCGGGACTGTTTGGAGGCCAAGCCATTAAATTGTGTCCTACGAAACCATGATCTAACAGCTATTTGGTTGTGTTCTATTATCTGTGCGGAGGTGCATTATCTTGTTGAAATATTAAAGACCTTCTTTCCATAAGTGTTTGATCACCAAGCCAGGGAAGATAAGCTTCCTCCAAAAGCTTACAATGGGAATTTGAATTCAGTTTAATCCTTTTGGTAGTTTGTATGGGCCAATTAGCTCACCTCAAGGTATACTTGACCAAAGCATCACTTCCCCGCTACCTTGTCGACCAATGCGCATTTATGCCGAACGACCATTCAACAGCCAACCAAATGATAATGTATCAGGTCCATCGAGCGTTGCACGAGACTCATCAGTGAAAATTACATTGCAGAAACTGACTTTCATGGAATTTGTGTCCCTTCAACCCTCTTCGTTCTGCTTGCTTCGCTCACAAGGAACCTTTTAATGGGACTCCTTACTTTGGGAAGGGTTTTGAGGATCCTGTACCGGGTGATTTTACCAACTTGTGACACACCAGCCGCCTTAAAGATGTTCTTGCTGGTAAAATGAGAAATTTTGAAAGTTTTAACTTGGTTTTACGAATATTCCTAGCAGATAATTCGTAAATACGTTGTTTCAGATGTCCTTCTGCATGTCTTCCCTGACGACACAAATCATTTGGTAGTACGGTGTTCATGACGAAACTTTTTGGACGTTTTACGAGTTCACATACAAATTCAAAGCAAGGAAGTAATTTTAGCAT
This sequence comes from Orchestia grillus, assembly GCA_014899125.1. Lineage (NCBI taxonomy): Eukaryota > Metazoa > Arthropoda > Malacostraca > Amphipoda > Talitridae > Orchestia > Orchestia grillus. The sequence goes on from VOMN01020574.1 coordinate 46,873, forward strand.
GATCTTCTTCAGTAACACCCAACTTCTAGCTCATTTCATTATTTATAATGATTTTTTATAATCTAACGGCACAGTTGAAATACTTCAAGTTACCAAACTATGACGAATATGAAAATCAGAAGTACAATTTTTCCACTGAACATTCAATACCTTTAAAATGAATTCGTCTTTATACGATACAAAAATTAAAACAAAATATTGTAGAAGGCTGGAAAATACAAAAAGTTATTCAAATGTTTCATTTAACAAATAAACTAGCATAATTAAGTAAAATGCATTGCATATCCATACGAGTGAGTGAGTTAGATTAAACTTACGTGCTGCTGTGCCTTGTGGATTCAGGATACTTCCATTAATTTGGACCTAATGTGGGGCCTCAGGGGCAGTAAACACCCACATGACTCATCACTCAGGCGTCTGTGGTGGGTTCATGTCAACGTGCAGTCTCATTCACACGGCTGCGTCTTGACTATTCAGCGACGCCGCCTTAACGACAGCGTTTTTCTAAGCCAGAACGAAATTTACAATGTGTCCAAGTGAGCACTATGTTCAGTTTTATCCTAATTCCCAATTGAAATCGTCTGGCAAAATGTTCCGAAACTTCACAATTGGAGGGAGCAGAAGCTGATTGTAATTCATGCAATGAAGCAATGAAAATGATTTGTTCTAATTGCCTTTACCATTCACAACGATGGATAGACGCTGTACTTTTTATCTGACATACTTAAGTAGCCGAAAATGAAATGAAATGGTGATATGCTCGTAAATATCGCTCTTCAATATCGTTGAGTCATAATAAAGTAAGAAATTGTTCGATGGTAGCACCCTCTCTTATTGCATGTGTAATCAGGCCATCATATCTCTTATGAAATACTTCTAATGGCAAAGATGTAATTTAATGTAAGTGGCACATAGTACCTCGCCCTTCCATGAGCATGCTAAAGCCTCCGAAAGCAGCCTATTTTGTCCTGTATTTCAGTGTGATACTATGGATGACGTTCGTATAAATTCTGTGTTAAATTTTGTACAGCGCTTAACGAAAATATAATTCATGATTGAAATGTTTTCCTCATGTACCTCAGAGTCTGGATGCGCGGAACGAATATATCTGAAACAAATGTATTCAAAACGTTCACATTTCCTGAAAATTCCTGACTGTGCTTTATGGTTTCGGCGAAAGATGAGAGCTGGATGAGAACGCAGTTTCACTGCATAATATTGCTTATTACGGTAACCATGTTCAGTAAAACGATCCGTTTCTCATCTGCCACTCAACTGAACAGATTTGCATGCATGAGTGCTGGTATTAATCGTAGCTCGATGAAAGGCCTCGACTTTATTTGTCTTCCAAGCCTGAAGGCCGACGCGGCCTTGTGTTGTAATTACAGCATAATTTCTCTTCAATGATCTGAAAAATTCAAGGGCCTTCAGCAGGTTTAATGTATTCTGCTTATGGAATTTGAATTATGATTCCTGAGAATGTTTATTGACAGTAGCAAATTGTTGCATAATTATGTCTTTCAAGTTTCCTCTAACGCACAGCAAGTTTTGCGACAGTCAAATATCGTTTTTCAAAACCTGCCATCCTTGCGCATCCAGCACGCGACATCGTCGTATTACAGTGCGTAGAGTTTGATGAAAGGCTAAACGCTTACCAAATTGTAAATGCTTTCACTGTGACTAATTTACATGAATAATTTAAGCCTATCTCGGGCTTTGACGACGCAAGCAATTATTCAAAGGCTTATATAGACTTAAAAAATCTAGCACATCAGACAGGCGATTGTCACTTTTTGTTTGGGCGCAGTTGCACTCAAAATGACCGCTAGTTGTAATGCAATGCAATAAAGGTATAAATAAAAAGTCGGACTTACTGAACAAATAAGTATAATTCCACCCCTATTGCTCCTTAATTAACTCTAAAATCACTAAAAAATATCTCCGATGCACTTCACGAAAGCACTTCTACCAAACTAAAAACAGTCCTGCGGTATTTCGACGGCAAGTTTGAGGATGGGAGCGTGCGTTCACATCGGACTGGCACAAGCGAGAAACAAACTAAACGTGGAAATAAAAATATCAGAAGTGTGTGTATGATTGCGTGAGCGATGTCGCGTATATATTCCTCACCTAAATCATTGATCTTCAATAGTGACAAGACTGTGGATCATGTCTTCAACGTGTGTCCAGAAATTTCACGTAGTTCTTATTTGCTGGTTCCTAAGAAATTTGCAAAAATGGAATGCTTACATATGTACTTGAAGAAATTTGAAAGTTCAAAAAGTAGAGTGATCTTAACATCTTTCATGTTGAAGCAACTCCTCTGAAATTGCAGTGTTATTGGTATCACAGAGGAGGTTGAGCAGCACGAACATATCTAAGAAATGTAATTTGTTGTATTCTTTCATCAAAATTGATTTCGTTATTTTCACACGGATATTTTTCGTCTAAGCAGCATACAGAGTTCGACTTATATTATATTTACGAGTGTGGATAAATTGTTTACGATTTGCGACTCTGCATAATCGCGATTCTCAGGGTAATAAAAAAATCGCAAAAGTTGCCAAACCAAAGTAGCGAAATCACAAATAATTTGTCTGCAATGTTGTACGGGAAGGGCACGTAATTCCGAAAACTTGTTTTGACAAACTGCAAATTGTGATGCGGAGTCATGAGATATACAAACATTTTGTAAATTTGTCTTTCCTTGCGTCAATGAGAAGCAAGATTACAAGTCGGTTATTCAAGTCAATGAGAAGGAGAGTAACAACTCGGTGACTTGTGTCAATAAGATGTAGGGAGACAACTCGGAAACTTGTGTCTATAAGATGCAGGGAGACAACTCGGTCACTTGTGTCAATGAGAAGCATGGTGACAGCCCTGTTACTTGGGTCATTGAGAAGCTGGGATACAATTCAGTTACTTGGATCGATGAGAAGCAGGGAGACAACTCGGTTGCTTGTGTGAATGAAATGCTAGGAGTCAACTTAGATTACTAGTGACCATGAGATGCTAGAAGACAACTTGGTTACTTGCGTCAATAAGCTGCTAGGAGATAACTCGGTTAATTTCATCAATGAGAGGCAAGAAGACAACTTGGTTAGTTTCGTCAATGAGAAGCGGGGAGACAACTTACTTGATTTTTTCATCGGGCTTTGTAAGGTACAGTATGAGAGCGACCTCAGTACTGTAAATTAGGCAAAGAATAGTTTCCTGAAAAACCGAATGTCCATCACGTAGTTGAACGATTCTTCTTTATTGTTTTTGCAATGCAGGAACTAAATTTTCCATTTGATTGCTTCTTAACTATCTCCCAAAGCCCAGGTCGAAAAAAATATGTACACTCTAATATATATGTAAATCTGTGCGAATATTTTTTTACAGTTAAGACATATATATATATATATAAACATCATCTAACATACCTGCGCAATACATTTGCCAAAAAGTTGCACCTGAATCTGCTCTCGCAGCTCTGATATAATTATTAACTGCCGTTGCTTTAATTATTCCAGCACACCTTCGGTTAAAAGTTCCTACAGTCCATTAGAGATGTGCGCGAGAAAATCAAAAAGTTCGCGGATTTTTTTGCTGATTGAAAGCAGTCAGATCCAAACGATAAAGAACATGTCACGAGGTGTCGGAGTCTCTCGCCTGGTGTCAGTCAAAATTGAATTCAGCAATGAAGCAATTGCTGAGGCAATAAACGCGCTTCAGACAAGCTCGTTTAGAACCCATGGGAAACAGCAATTTGAAAACCAAGTCAAACAAAAACTTTTGCTAAATGCCACTGACAAAAAAGCCATGTATTCATTGAGACCAGCATCAGCGAGCATTTTCGTATTGATCTCATATGTCGATTTCTGGGAAACCTCGCCCTCAGTACGAAAGGAAAAACCAACGATATGATAAACATATTTAATTGCAAACGTTTCGAAATATGTCCTGTCATCTCGTAAACAATAAAAAAATAACGATTCATGACGTTAAAATACAAGAATACTAAGATTTGAGTTTAAGAAACACTTAATATAACCGTCGAATTCTCCTATCACTAGAATGGAATATTCCTCCTTAACATAGTCGGCAATTCGAGATCAGTGTAGCGGGTTCAAACATTTTTTAAACTGTTTAATTTTTCTACTGCTTCTAAAGCTCAGGACTAACTGGACTTGCGAATTTTAGAATCTCTATTGATTTTGACTCACATGCCAGAACTGAAAAACGACTCGAGTTCTATCAAATTACTTATAACCTCAACTTCTAAAGCTAGCCTGTTAGCGATAATAGGATTTGATACTTAGATCAGATTACTTTGTACCTGCATCTCAGCACTCATGTACTTAACCGCTTTGTCTCGTTGTTTCTGTTTTATCTTTTCAGTATTGTTGTTGGAGTGTAAACATTGAAAGACGTCTGCAATGAAGGATGTTAATCAAATCATTGGTTCATTTATTCATGCTAAACATTGTTTTATTAATTACCTAAAATATCGCCTGTCATCATGGGAATCCAGTGATCTCGCGATTGCAGAAAAAATTTGCAGGACGACCTTTGTTCAGCGAGACCAACAGAATTTACGAAAGCATTGCGGCTGTTCAAAATATTGCGGCTGTTCAAAACATTGTAGCTGTACAAAACATTGCAGCTGTTCAAAACATTACGGCTGTTCACAACAATGCGGCTGTTCAAAATATTGTGGCTGTTCAAAACATTGCGGCTGTTCAAAACATTGCGGCTGTTCAAAACATTGCGGCCGTTCAAAAATGCTCAGAGGAAGGTGGAGGAATAAAAGTTATTTCCATAAGCTAACTCCTCCAAAAAAAATCAAATTTAAGAAAATTTAATCTTCCGTAATTATAAGAAACAAACGAGCATCAATATAAACGAAAAAATTCCAAAATCTGTTTGATCTCTTCTATTACCCTATTGAAATGAATATATAACATTAATTACTTATTAAAAGCTTAAACTTCACGCCTTCAGTGTTCTGAGCGCTATCGTGACGTCCATCCCTTTTCAAATGACGTTAAGCTCTTGAGTGCTCGCATTTTGCTCGTCTCTAGCAACGAAATACCGCTGCTTCGCCCCGCTGAGCAATGGAGCTCCATTTCTGTTTCAATTGTCGTTAATTAGATGCTATTTTGTAGGCATGAATAATGTGCTAATGCATATTTCATTAAGCCCATTTGCTACAAGTCAATGCCTCGCAGTACATTCTCTGAAGTTCGTTTGGATTCTTGATGGGATCCGTCAGTTTTAAATTCACACCCGATTGCTACTACATGTATCAAACAATTTTCCACCCGTGTATGTGACCTCACACAATTGCCGGTGTTTCTGCGAACCTCCTAAAATTGTCGAAATCTCTAGGAATTCTTTCTATTTATGGCTTCATTCGGGAATTGCGCCATGCTGAAACCTAATAGCAATGCTATGCTATTGATGTCCTCGTGTTCTATAACATCCAAACTATATCTCGCAGTAATATCCGAGAATTATAGGTTACCCAAATTACAACACGCGTTGTATACACCAATTATACAATATTCAAACTTCCAACAACCACTCATGCGAAATATACACCAATTGTACAATATTCAAACAACCACTCTCCTTCACATCCACCTATTCTACAACACTCAACCCCTCACAATAATATCTACCAATTCTAAAACACTCAAACAACTACTTCAATATCCTCCAATTTCACTACATTCGAACAGCCACTCGCAATATTATCCACCGATTCAACAACACTAACTATGTACAACTTGCATTAATATCCATCAATTCTACAACATCAAAAACTATTACAACTCGCTCATGCATCTACAGAATTATCTTCATCAAGTCATGCGTGGGGAGACTTTCCTCGCGATCCATGTACTCGCGTACGTCAAATCGCCCTAATCCCTCTATAGTACCTGCTGTGGCAGTTGCGGCATCATTTTCAATCTCAAACACAGTGAAAAAAACAAAATTAAGCCGAGATATGGACGTATGCGTCGAGTGGAGCCAGCTAACAAGCAGCTCTATACAGTAATGTTCTCAATAGAAGTAGGCAAAGTTTGAGCACTGAGTTTCACAATAAATGGGTCGTTAAAATTTTGCAGCGATCTCAATGCAAAAATGCGGAACCACAAATGTCTCGCCAGAAAAGTTGTCTTTGTACGAATACTGTATCAATAAGCAGGGATTTTTATCATGCATCTCTTGTTGCTGTATTACTTACATATGTCAGAAATACGTAATGTTACAGGCAAAAAACTTCATTTCCGATTATTCTTCAGATGAGAAAAGGCGTGACACTGAGGCTCAATGCAGGAGTCGCCGCACCAAACGCACGATGACGAAAGATCATTGGTTCCCTTTCACAAGTATTGAGCTTTTATAACGCCACATGAACCGAACTGAACGTCGTTTTCATTTCGTGAGTGCAACCCTGTCGATTTGATTGATTGATCTTAATGGAGTGACTCGAGAGTTCAGGAGATGCGACAAAATGTGCGGGACCTCAAAAAAGAAACAGTTCGTCACGAAGTGTCAGTGATACCTGACAGGTTTGTGATCGATGTTCTCAGAGCACGGAGGCCGCTAAAGCTGGGGGCTGCTTCACTTCCGCAGCATGGGGGCCGCTGGAGCTGGGGGCTGCTTCACTTCCGCAGCATGGGGGCCGCTGGAGCTGAGGGCTGCTTCACTTCTGCAGCATGGGGGCCGCTGAAGGTAAGGGCTACTTCAGGTCTGCGGCACTGGAGCCATTGGAGTTGGGAGTTGATGCACTTCTGCTGCACAGATGGGCCGCTGGAGCTGGGAGTTGATGCACTTGTGCTGCACGGAAGGGCTGCTGGAGCTGGGAGTTGATGCACTTCTGCTGCACGGAAGGGCTGATGGAGCTGGGAATTGATGCACTTCTGCTGCACGGAAGGGCTGATGGAGCTGGGAATGATGCACTTCTGCTG
>VOMN01020582.1:0-28040 GCA_014899125.1 Orchestia grillus
GTGTGTTGTTTGTGTCCCCAGTTGTGTGTTGTTTGTGTCCCCAGTTGTATGTTGCTTGTTTTTTGTGTCCCCTGGTGTGTGTTGTTTGTGTTCCCAGTAGTATGTTGTTTGTGTCCCCAGTTGTGTGTTGTTTGAGTCATCAATTGTGTGTTTCACTTGCTCTTTCGTCGTGTCAGCTGTGTGTTTCATTTGCTACACATGTTACCAATGTTTTTCATCACAAGTTGATCAACATCACCTCGAGTCATTCCCATCCCATCATTTGTGTCATCACTCGTTGCTTAACGCTTGCCGTAACCACACAGTTCTCATTTTATCCATTTTTTCTCACCCGAGTCGTTTGCTCTGCCACTCATTCGTAGAGTCCGTCGTCAGCGATGGCAGACGTCACCATCTCCTCTCGTCAGCGTCACTACCTCAATAACAAGTTTTTGTCTCGTAAATAACGTAGACTTTTGTTTACCTACACATGTCATCATCAACTGTTTGGCTTGAAAATAGCTTTTTCCTACGTCACAACAAGGATTCCTCGTTAGTTTCTGACAGTAACAGTAATTTTTATATCACAACCAGTGTGCGTTTGAAGCTTCATCGGTATCTTTTCCCTGTGCATGCACTCTTTTTGATCTGATCACCAATGTGAATAATTCTGAACGTTTCCACGTCAGTGTCCGTAAATGTCAACTGACCACCACCAGCTACAGATGCACTATGTGTGTGTCACTACCACTATGTGTGTGTCACTACCACCATGTATGTGTCACTACCACTATGTGTGTGTCACTTCCACTATGTGTGTATCACTACCACTAAGTGGGTGTTACCAGCGAACTAGGATTTTATCACCCGTACAGCGACATTTTGTACCAATAGAAGGCGGTGCTTTTCAATATGAACTGTACTATTACATCTAATTCTCTGTTCATTCTCTGTTTAAATTCAGAGTATTTTTAACTACTGCCAAGCTCGGACTATATTAATTGACGTCTTCGAAGGTATTTCTAAACATAAAGAAAGCGACGCCTTTAGGGGGAAACTAGGTAATTTAAATAAAAACATGTGATGAAGGCGAGTGAATCACACAAGATTTTTGCGAAAATATATTGTGAAACTTTCAAGCGTAACATTGTGCTCCAGTCACAGCAGAAAACTATAAAATGATAGAATTCCTATAAGTATACTAACTGGATGAATCTAGAAAAACTTATCTATTTATACATCTAACAACGTAAAAGAAGCAAAGGTGAAAGTAATTTTAAAGTCTCAAATCGACCATAAAATGCATGTAAAAGTATGTAATTGTATGACTTTTAAAATGTATATTTGGTTATCTTAGACTTTCTATGTTTTCCTTGAGCTTTATTTTTTAATTTTTTGGCTTGCAAGGAAATTTTGACTCACAAGCGGGACTAAGATTGACCTCACGTCTAAAAATGACTGAAAAATTACCTCAAAAATGTCGTCTAACCGACGCGAAGTCTCTGCGGCTTTACAAATTTTTTGACGAGCAAAATGAAGAAAAAAAATGGAAACTTCTGGAAAATATCTTTGTGTTCCGATTCGCTGAGAATAACTGGTCCAAGTTTTTCTTAATTTATCCCTCTTTGCTCGATTAAACTTCCAATTCACATTTTATTTTCGTAATTTCATCCACCATATGGCTCCACCTCTATCGCAGTTCTATTGTAATACAGTGTCTACTGCGAATAAATACTTTTGGGCCCTATAAGTAATGATGGGCCCTATAGGTAATAACTCGTACTATAGGTAATGATGGGCCTAATACGTAATGACTCGTACTATAGGTGATGATGAGCCCTATAGGTAATGTCTCGTTCTATAACAAGTTTTGGACCAGGAAACTCAACTACTGATCACGATGCTAATTTTTGGCTAATTTTTGTTATTGCATAACTGGGCACTCGACATGAGCCACTTTTCGCGGCGGTAAAATTCATTTTTTTTAACTGTATGCGTTACGATATTTTCAACACCTTGGCGCAGCATACAGTCGTTGCAGCAAGGTTCTACAACGGTGAGTGAACTCAAACATCTTTACCCAAAAAAGGACTTTTCATCACGTTGAATATTTTCTTGGTTTTGTGTCTAACCACATAGACGTTTGTGAGGCGTGTGAAACACATTCTGAGCGCGAGGCAAAGTCCCAGACACGGAAGGCCTTCATCGAACATCAGGTAATCCAAACAGTCACTGCATAGTCCCTCTTGAAGTCCGTATAGAAACTTTTACTCCTTAGGTGGTAAAATTTTCATCAACGAATATTGAACATCATTTGCGTTTTAGATCAAATTCACTGCTTGCAAAATGATATGTCAACCGCGGACATGTTTGTTGAAAAGGAAAATATGCGACTTCGATCAAATTCACCGCCTGTGAAACGATATGTCAACCCTGGACGTGAGTAGTGAAAAGGAAAATTTACGATTTAGATCAAATTAACCGCCTGTAAAAAGACATGTCAACCCTGGACATGTGAGGTGAAAAGGAGAATTTACGTTTTAGATCAAATTCACTGCCTGTAAAACGATATGTCAACCCCGGGTATGAGTGGGGAAAAGGAAAATTTATGACTTAGATCAAATTCACCGCCTGTAAAATGACATGTCAACCCCGGGCATGTGTTATGAAAAGGAGAATTAGATCACCGTTTATTTGACTTGTCCAAAAGTCGTCTTCGCCATTGATGACACTCGATCGCGCACAATCCTCACCGAGGTCCGGCCAGACTGCGGCCGTGGACAATCAACTTTGGATTGAACTATCATTTCGCGCGGCAACCGCCACCACCACCTCGACCAATCATTGGAAAATGATAGTGCCGCCGAGTCTGTAATCATCTCCGGCAATTATATGATGACGCTCCTGGGGAATGGGAAACAATTAGATCGACATCAGTTATTGTTCCCTGTGGAGTCTTCTATGAGATGCTGCGCTCTTTAGTTTGTTTACAAATAGAAATTGCAGTCTAATGGGATCGCCTGAAAGTACAAGTTTGCCATGGTTTACGACTGGCAAGTCGCAATGGAGAACAGTGCTTCAGACGACGCCGAAGTCGGTGTTCGAGTGAACGAAGCGAGCTTTAGCAAGTTTTTCATCGGAGTTCCATACGAAACTACGTAATTACGATGCATGGAAATGATGGCGTGCAGTAATGTCAGGCACTTCGCTACTGATGGACTTAAAAAATGTCCAAGTCAAGTTATTTTATGCCCGGGATGTGGCAGCGACCTCAATTCATACACCGTCATCAAAGTTAGAGGCAATTACGACACGAAAAAATTTTAATTCCTAATTCGAAGCGATATGGGGGCTAACCTCTCATTGCCCACCACGTAAAATGCGGATCAGTTTTGAGGTAAAATTTCTACGGATATAATACATTATCCTTCATGTTTTACACTTCTACAAACTTCGATGCATGTACTAGATTCTGATAGAGACTAGTAAGATTCAAGATAAATTAGAATAAATTTCAACACGCCGGTCCTGTAGAGTGTGTGGGAGCCATCACACTTTGCATAATGTTAACTTCATGTCAAACGCACAATGCATACATGCATTATAGGGAGTTTGCAAGCGTTGCACACGTTAGCTCTTGATTCAAACTTGCAGTACATCAATGTGTTTGGAAGCTCTCAAACGTGGCTCACGTTAGCACTCATGGTAAACTGCCATCGAAGAATGCTCTAGGGTGCTTTCAAACATTGCACTCATTTAACTTCATAGTAAAATTAAAATATATATATATATATACATACATACATATTACATATATATATGCGTTAGGGAGCCTCACAATGGCGGGGGCGCTCTGCAGACTCCCGAAGTGGTGGATGATGAGAGACGACGGGGACTGCAGTAGGTGTCTCCCTTATCAAAATTTCCCCCCCNGAAGGGGCGGCGAAAAAGTTAGACTGGGTGTCATCAATAGATTTACAAAGTTCCCAATTTGATCGAACAACTCTTTGTGTCGTACCAATGAAATAACGGTATGAGGCGTCAGTGTTATTCTAACAGCATAGCATGCGGAAAAAATTGAAGAACTGTATTAAATTGAAGAACTATGTAGTAAATTCAAATACTGGGTATTAAATTAAAGAACTGTGTATTAAATCAAAGATCTGGGTAGTTAAACCATGACATGTAGGAAACAAATTAGGGAACTGAAATCAAAAATTGATAGAGTCTAAAAGACAACATAGGACAGGCAAGAGGAAGTATGAAGAGACTTTATCAACGAAGTGTTTTGACGTATGTATTTTGATGAATGTATTCGTATTGTACTTATGTATTTGGTATTTAGTGTATTCTGAGTATGTATTTTGACGGAGAAAATAGACTTTCTTACTCTAACGTCCTCGTCTAAGAGATAAAACTCAACCATAACATGGCGGGAATTAAAAATCGGTGAATTCTACAGTTACATCATACGGGAGTGATGAATTTCTGACCTCACCCCCACACTGACCTCACCCACTGACCTCACTCCCACACTGACCTCACTCCCACACTGACCTCACTCCCACACTCACCTCACTCCCACACTCACCTCACTCCCACACTCACACTGACCTCACTCCCACACTCACCTCACTCCCTCACTGACCTCACTCCCACACTGACCTCACTCCCACACTGACCAGTTAATTTAAATTAACTCATATGACAAAATTATTAAATTTCTTATTTTATCCTTTTTCTTATTGAAGATGTTTTGTAGGTTTTTGGTATGAAATCACAAGAGCTGCAAAATTCTCCAAGGAAAAATAGAATTTAAAAAGAAAGAACTTCTCGGATGAAAATTCACTGAAATCACGAGCATGGGTGTATGCAAAAACAGACTTTCATCTCAAGGTTTTACTAATTCACTTTTCGTAAATTTTATCAGACAATCATCAATATATGAAAGAGTGCATGAAATAACTTGAGCTAAAAACCATTGTTTTTTGTTGAAGAAATCGAGCTAAAAACGCTAAAAACTACTCCCTCAATTAAAATCTAAAAAATTTATTAAAAATTTTATTGGAACCAAACATGAAAAGATTAATATTTGAAACGAAACGCCGATTTCCACGATCAGTTTAATTCTCGAACTCAGTTGCATCGGCGGCGATGCAGAATCGAAATGCTGCATCGGACGTTGTATCAAGATGGCGTCGGGGCCGTCATTGGGAGACACGGTGGGGACGCCGGGGTCGGCCCCGGAAGGATCCTCTTACTAATGTACCCCGTGGAAGGTGTTAGCAAGGATTATGACGCTGTGGTACACGGAGACTATCCTTCCAGGTGCGACTAGACTCACCTTATGCGCTTCGTTGGGTAAACACCATAAATATAGACTTGCCAGTGTCCGCAGCGCCACGAATATCCTAGAGTGTAAAAAAAACTGTAAAAAAACGGCGCATTTCCCCGGACGGTTGAGCTGCTTTCAAAAGTTTGACGCGTCTCTTCTTTTCTGTTGTCGCGGGGAACCTGCGGGTGAGAGTGAGTTGTTGCGAGATGAACTCGAGTTAAATTGGGTTAAATTGTTTTAAGTCGAATTAAATTGGGAGTTTTAAATGAAGTCAATGAGAGAAGGCACGTGCTCTTTTACCAGACCCTCAATCAGCACTAGACTTGTTGCACTTCATGCCTTATTTTACAAGGCATGATTACAAAAATGATTACAATGGTGATTATCCAATCTTGTATGGCCTTCCATAACCATTTAATTAACATTTTCTTCATAGAACCTATCAGCATTCTAACGAAGTACATACTAATTTTAAAGACATTGCGTATTTTAGAACAATCCCTGGCATAAAAATTCAATAGCGATAAATAATACTCACCTATCAAAGTAAAGTAACTTTATAATAAATTTTTAGCGCCGTAAACTTTTCTTTTCAGCAATGTGCGTGGATTTGCTGGTGTGAAATGTGAAGAGATCATATCATGTTTGATGCGTTATTAAATTATCGGTGGTTATATTTTCCCGATGTCCATTTAATTGGTGCTTACTTTTCTCGCGAAAATAGCTTGCAGGTGTTTTAGTAATGGTTAACTCATGTTAACGTACACCTAAGCCCCAAGGAAATATGTACGTGCAAAAAACAGAGGACAACCTGAATAAACGCTGGCGGCTTCTAGCTGGCCGGTATCTTGAGGGCAGAATGTTTTGATCAGGGATTACTGCAACGCGACCTTAATTCCTCATTAACCAGAGGCTTAAATTCTCATTCAACAGGAGCTTAATTCCCCGCTCGAGATGGGATAATTGAGAGCGTGCAACAGTTCATGGGCGAGAAGAGGAATTCGTCTTCAAAAGACTCACTCAAGTGTTAAGGAAATTAGGAGAATAGGCTCGAGACGGAGCTGCGACTCCTGCCCTCAATCAAGCGATTGGTCTTGCGACTTTGAAATTAAACTCGAGCGCTTACTGCGACCGACAACCCACAAAATTCAGTGGCGCAACAAGTGCTACTCCACAGTCTAACTTTTTCCTAGCCCCATTGATAAATCCCACTCTATAATAATAGCCCAGGGCGGCTTGCTTCGTTGGTTGGTTCGATCGTCCGTGCGTATCTAAGGCAGTCCGTATCAATGATACTGAAAATAACATCGTTTCATGTCAGATTACCGTGAATAAGAGGGCCTCTTAAGAATTCAACATCATTTGTCCCACCATTTTTGTTTAGCGGGGCGGGTCCACTACATATATAGCTTGTAAAATAATTGCCTCAATCAGTACGTACGTGGACAGAATGACAGATAATTATTATAGATGCTCCTGTGCAAAAGTTAGAGTGGAGCTACTTGGGTAACTATGTGCGATATTCTGATAGCTTCTACTGATTTCTGAGAGATGTACTATGCGTACGTGACCGAAGAAGAACCTTCTCGATCCACTCTCTCGCTTCCAGTTGCGAGTAATTTTGATAACTAATTTTTGCACAACTTTAGTTTTTGTAAATCGTTCAACTGGCAGAGAAAAATCGTAATTCATTCGTGCCGAATGTTGGGCAAATTGAAATTTAAAGATAACGAGCATAAAAACAGTTCAACGAAGATTTAAATAAATCAAAAGTGATGTTTATTGGTCTGAAATTTATAATTTAAATGAATTTCACAACCTTACGACCCTTAGGACGCCAAGCACTAAAGAGACTAATTACGGCTCATAAAAACGTATGATGAATAACTGTCCTGAATAATGGTTGTCATGTATAAATAGGCCGAATTGGAATCGACCAATGCACTCGATCGAATCTTGGAATCGAGCCCAGCACTCGATCGAATCTTGGAATCGAGCCCAGCACTCGATCGAATCTTGGAATCGAGCCCAGCACTCGGTCGAATCTTGGAATCGAGCCCAGCACTCGGTTGAATCTTGGAATTGAGCCCAACACTCGATCAAATCGGCCACTCATCACGTCACATTTCCACTCACTCGGTAGCGAAGAGGCTTATTTAGCAGAATGAAAAATGTAAATATATAAATAAATTTCACTCTGAGAGAAGGTCAAATGTTTAAATATGGTGTTAACAAAGTTCCTACAAGTTGATATAATGGCGCGGGCGAATTTTTAATCATCCCGATGTAGGCTCTAAAATGCATGGTGAAACGGTAAGCGATGGGTTCGAGAGGAATTTTAGAATTTTACGTAAACTCAATTATCACTGCTCTATATTTTGCGGCTTTTTGCTTGCTCTCTGTACTAAATTGGCTGTGCCATGAAAAGAAAATGTTCTTCAAATTCACTCATGATTTGGAGAACGGTATTGTGCAACACACCTAGTGCAACACACCTCACGCAACATACCTCGTGCAACACACCTCGCGTAACTCACCTCGCACAACACACCTCGCACAACACACCTCGTGCAACACCCCTCGCGCAACACACCTCGCACAACACACCTCGTGCAACGCACCTCACACAACACACCTCACACAACACACCTCGCACAACACACCTCGCCCAACACACCTCGTGCAACGCACCTCACACAACACATCTCACACAACACACCTCGCACAACACACCTCACACAGCACACCTCGCACAACACACCTCGTACAAAACACCTCGCACAACACACCTCGTGCAACACCCCTCGCGCAACACACCGCCAAGCCACCTTCTCACCTGCCAATTGCAGACGACGTATCGCGTTGCTCCCCATGACAGCGCGTTCAAAAGAGCCCGCCGATTTCTCCGGCCTCCACAAAGCCATCTCTTTTGGCACTTCTCAGCCGGACCCGGAAAATAAAGGCTTTTTGTGGCAGTCGTCGTCTGTTTCTTTCATGACCATCACGGATGATACCTTCCCTTTTGAAGCGAAGATGTCTAATGGTCACTAATATGACAATTGACGAAAGGTCCGTATATAGCCTGTGTCACACGATATGCTTCACTAATATAAAGAAAAAGGGTTTTTGATCGTGTTTCCCCGTAAGTGTTATTCCTACGGTAATATTCCTATCTTCCTTATGATACCGCTTTATTCCTGCCGTGATATTCTTACCGTGGTCTCTGAAATATGTTATTGATATGGTGTGAGTGGTACTGTTACTAACAGGTAAACTTTACCGGGAAAGGCTCCCTTCAAACGTTGAGTGAAAATTGTTGCATTTTGATTTCAGAATGAATTTAGCTGCATTGTGGTCAAAGGTGTGTTTTGCACTGATGAAATTTCTTTATAATAAACATCATATTCTCATACTTACTAACATTCATGAAATTGAAATATGTAGAGGGTTTCAACTTGAAATTTTCTGCACAGTGAATCGGACTACCAAAAAGTGTTTGTTCGGTTTTTAATCAATATGACGCTATACATAATCAGCATAAATTAACATTTTTGACCAAAATTCAAGGATTATATTGAAAAACGGTAGACTCGCATAATATTATTTCAAGTATTAAATGTGAAAACAGTTTCAAAATGCGAGCCATTTCTATCAGGGCAAATTCAAAACCAGGCTTGCGGCTGCTAGCTACGCACGCGCGGTTCAGAACCAATCTCTGATGCCTGTAGAGAACGAATTTGTTTTTTGAGAAAAAACTCTACTTCCAAACTGGAAATTAGCGCAGTCGCACGGTAAGCGATGGCAGTGCTCTGGCATATTCTGGTAGTTTTGCTCAGATTATCTCTATAGGCGAGAAATTAGATAGCGGCTACTTACAGATCTCGGCAGTATAATGTCCTAAAGTGGACACTACGACCGCGCCACTGCGCTGCTGGCCTGTGGAATTCACCAAATTAACTGTCTCGACTTTTGAGAGACTAAAAGAAACTCCATCCTCGTGTGTACGTGAGCAGTGAATTCACTTTCAATTTTTTTACAAAAAATTACCGATATCCTTGTATGAAACGGGTCCGTTTGGTCAATTTGGTAAATGAAGGGTCAAGAACGGTTATTTTTTGGCAAGCTGAAATTTAGGTTTTAACGTCTTATGTAGTTAAATCTCGATCGCCAGACACTGTTTTGTGTGGCACAGAAAGTAAAATTGGTCAAAAAGCTTTTCAAATTTTGCCCTCCTCTCCGTGGGCTGGAAAACTGCCGTCAAAATAAATATTGTTCGAGAGATTGCACTCTACTGAAAATATTGTTGGAGAGATTACACTCTACGGAAAATATTGGGGGAGAGATTGCACTCTACTGAAGATATTGTTGGAGAGATTGCACTCTACTGAAAATATATTTGGAGAGATCGCACTCTACTGAAAATATTGTAGGAGAGATCGCATTTTACTGAAAATATTGTAGGAGAGATTGCACTGAAAATTAACACCACGGCTTGCATTTCAACTCGACAAAACGCACTATATTCAATTTATTGTGACATATTTTTAGCTTATAGTTTAGTCAAAGAAAGCTTTCTGGTTTAGACTTTCCTGCATTGAGATCAACGCACATTCCTGCGTTAATTATCATCGAACCACTATCACATTATAAACAATCTGACCCATTGCCTCCCCACTTTCTTAACCCGACCGGTAACTTCAATTAACCCGACTTCCCCTCACAATTTCGACACGTCCACAGAAAATCCCACCGCAACAAAACTACTTCAGAAAACGGACAGATTTTTCTGCATTTCTGAGCGCTGCGAACTCTTCTCACTTGATCACGCCTGTGGAGCTCCATCCTTGACGGCTTGTCATCCTAAGCCCTTCCTCGGGCGTAATGTATTCCGTGAGCGATTGTATTAAAGCTTCGTATCAATAACGGAGGCAATTGTAGTGCGCAGAGCATCTGCTGCTCACATTTGCATAGAAGCTATCGTCGCTGTCCTCCATTGCAGTATATTGCAATGCTGCCGGAGAGGCGCCTCCTCTTGTTGGTGTTGTTGCTGCTGCAGTTGGTGGTGCTGTTGCTGTTGGTAGAGTTGCTGCTGTTGTTCGTGTTGCAGCGGCAGTTGTTGCTGTTGATGTTGAAATCGATGATGTCCGATGTTGTTCCTGCTGCGAGTTTTGTTGCAGGCTGTTGATGTTGTTGTTGTTCCTGCTGTTGTCGATGCTCTTGTTGGAGCTGTTTCGCAGCTACTGCTGGTACTGCTATTGTTGTACCTGTGGTAGATGTTGCTGATGATGATGTTGTTCATGCTGTTGTACCTGAGGTAGATGTTGCTGATGATGATGCTGCTCATGCAGCGACTGCTGACACTTTTTACATTTTTCGTGCCGTTATTGATACTACAGCTGTTACAGCTGTTACACAAAGTGCAGTTCTTCCTTTAGGAGTTGGAATAACTTTTGCAATGTCTGAATCAGTTCATTTGACTTGTTGTTACTATTTCTTTCGCCCCACTCTTCTGTCGCCAAACTCTTCTGTTGCCACACTTTTCTGTCTCCACACTCTTCTGTCATCATACTCTTCTATCACCACACTCTTCTGTCACCCCACTCTTCTGTCACCCCACTCTTCTATCACCACGCTTTCCTATCACCACACTCTTCCGTCACCACACTTTGCTGTCACCACACTCTTCCGTCACCACACTCTTCTGTCACCACACTCTTCTGTCACCACACTCTTCTGTCACTACGTTTTCATGTCACCACACTCTTCTGTCACCACACTTTTCTGTTACTCATCTTCTTTAATGACTGAAGCCTCACAGAATGTTAATATTTCTACGAAACCTATTTTCCATGGTTTTAGCACGCGGTTTTCCACAAATATTAAAGAACTTCTATCGTCTCCCTATATTAATCACTTTTATATGAGTGCATTGCCGGTGAATTTATATTTTTAATGCCCAATCTACCATATACTGCCACACAAAATGTATGTTGTGCGATGGAAATTTCATTTGAATCAGAGACAGATATCGATCCAGATTTTCACGATCCCGAATTTCGGTGCCTCACTCACCGATTAAAAATGTCTTCAGTTTTTCAATGTCGCACGCTTTCAGGGAGGTCTATTGCTCGTGTCCAGAGCAGCGCTTGACCATCACTTCACTCTAAGTTTACAGGGCCAATCAAATTATCAAATTACTAGTAACCCAAATGATAAGATAATTGCCGCCCAAAAATGGCGGCACAAATGATAAGGTCTTTAGATGCCCTCTTACTTACTGTAGCTATGGCATGAAATATCGTTATTTTCAGTATCACTGATACGGACTGCCTTAGCTGACAGTCTCGTTGTCAGTTTGGAATACGGACCCTGGAATTTTCTTATATCTAAATCCTTAAGAGCGTGACAGACAGACGGACCAACCAAGCCAGCAAAAACTGTGTATTGGTGTATAGAGGGATGTTAAATTAAATTATTAGATTATTAAGAACTTAATGTGGTCGGAATTAGGATGAGTTTCCGGTGCCTCGAGCTCTCATTTTGCGATAAATTTCTCAGTCTTATTTGTTTGGTCCCGGTACAACCCTGTAAAACAGCTCCCAAAATTTGTCGCGAGTCAAAAGGTCGTTGATTATTCGTCAAGTGCCTGTTTTCTTAGGTGCGTTTTCGAATTATGTATTGATTGGTGCATTTATAATACCTTAAAATTCATTATTTGCGATTTACTGGTGGAACTTTTCTGGTGTGTTTTTCTTCATTTCAAGCCCCGTACGTTTCCTCTTTGAATGAGTAATTTCTCTCTATTCCCACTCATGCCTAAGTAAGCTGAATGTACCCCTCGTCAACCCAACGGCATAGCCCGTACGCACAAAATAAAGAAATTTATCATTACTGAGGAAGCGATTATAGTTTATACCTTTTTATAGTGAGACAAATAATTTTATCCAAATAATTGATACCTATTTGAGAAGTGTTGTAGCATACAATAAAGTAAAAGAACTTCGTCATGTTGAAAAATTCGAAAAGAAACATTACCGAAGAAATTGAGTCGAGCAGATCGGACAAAAATAAACTCTCGATAAGAATTCGTATATATTTTCATCATTATAGAAATTTACAAGTACTGAAAGGTGAGCTCGAGAACCGTGGCAACGGAGTCTGGCTGAGCCGACCAGAAGTGTTAGTGTGAACAGATGATGCTTCAAATCAAGCCTTACGTATTACACAATCAACATATTTATTATGTACAACATCCATAACGTAGTTTCATTGCACGATATTTTCCCTGAAAAATAATTTCCATAACCGGCGTTTCTCGAATTTATTGATTGTGGAAAAAATACGAAACAAGAAAGGATTTTTTTTCCTTAAAGGAAAACTGCGTTCTGAAATTCTAACTCAGTGGAGTGATGCTGTGCTTCACTTCACTGCGTTCTGAAATTGTAATTTCGTACGAAAATATGAGCACTTCTTACGAAGAGTGAAAAATTTCTGGGAAAACGGTCCGCCTAGAATTTCTGATCGAAGGATCACACTTTTGAGATCCCTTTTGGAGTATTTTACTTTATTTTCGAATTCGATTGACGTACTATACTTTTATAGAAAAGCCTTTAGGAGTGTTTATTCACTTCATTTTATCTCGTCGTACGCGACGGCTCAACGCGCAGGCGCAGAGAATCGCACAATAAAGACGCCCGACCATTTGGCACATCAAAATGCAGTTTCATACCATTCTAAAATAAAACTGACAACCGATGAAAAAAAGAGCAGAAATTTCTCGCTCCCTCGAGAAAAATTGTGTACAATAACGGAAACATTAAATTATTCAGTAAATTAATATTAACACAGAAAAATGTGGGTATGGATTGCTATTTCAAACAACTGGCACTACAAATGAAACTTTGTTTTAAGAAGTATTACAATTTGGAGACTGGTAATCTCAGCTGAACAATTCTTGTCGTACAGGAAAATAAAAAACATATACTAGCGTACTCGCATAGCGCTAGAGCCAGAGATTCTTTTAAACCGGTCACTCACACCTTATTTTTCTACCATTTTCTTAGAATATATGAAAAGTATAGACTCGCATTGACATGAAGGTAACAAAATGAACGATCAACGTAAAGCTGCCGAGCTACCAATAGACATCCTATGTACAACATCTTACACATCTACAAATCCTGCAAGGATGAGCTGCATTTACAGCCTACGTATTTACTTTGTATATACAGCAGCTCACAGAGTGTTACCCATCAAAACAACGTGTTATACACTGAACAACGCAACGAGTTTCTCAGAGAATTGTAAACAGAAAAAATATTTCCGCTATGCCTCGATACTTTGAGCAAAATCAAATAAAAAGCCAAGTGCACGCGCGCTCACTCAATACGCGTTACCATTACAGAGCGAGGGAAAAACTGTTGTTCCTCGTGCACACGAATGCTTTCAGACTTTTCAAATGACATCGTGTACCTTCTACTCAAAATTTCAGAGCGGTTATTCGCTAATGACACGACGAGTTCATATATGTGTACAATATCAAGGGTTTATCACCATCATAACAAACACAACTCACAAGTATTTCTTCACTTCCAAAATCCTTTCCCCTGTTATGGTTCCTCAGCCAATCACCGCACGTACGAGGTAAGTCTACGCTTGCTACAACGGCCGGCGTTTTGTTGGAGCTCAGCTTGGGTGGATGATAAGAGATTTCTTCAAGAATCTCTCCAAAAGTTTCCCGAGAAAAGTGTGACGACGATCGTTAGTTAGATTTGTATATATATTTATTTATTTATTTATTTATACAACGTATGTAGATACATCTTGACAACATTGGAATTGGAAAGAAAATATGCACCAATTCAAACTACTTGCGCTGTACGCAGGTGAGTGTTGCAGCCTGGAAGTGTTGTGCTGTACGCAGGTGAGTGTTGCAGCCTGAAGGTGTTGTGCTGTACGCAGGTGAGTGTGGCAGCCTGAAGGTGTTGTGTTGTGCTGCGTTGGTATCCACGGCATCGTTGCCGCAAAGCAAAGCACTAGCCATGAAGAGAACATTCTGTTAAAAAAATTCCCCAAGGAAAGCTTTTTGAGAGATTTTTCTGGAAAAGTAGTGGCTGCCGAAGACGATGACTTGTGGAATAAGGCGTGTCATTTCATTTTTGCTAATATACTTCACCCCACATAAAAACAATTCATTTTCTGGTTGGTATCGAGCCCAGTACATGAAAGTTTCTGCGACAGAGCCACAGCTGTTGCAAGGTAAATGCGGCTACATCTGATGTAAAAACTTGTAAAAACTTGCGAATATTGAAAGAGCGAGTACCTGGATTACGAGCGGTTTTGTTGATTTCTACATGTACCAAAGAGCGACCTGTTATTTTATACCTGCCTGGTACTGGAATCACTATTCAAACGCCCGTACGTCATAACGTTACTACCATGATGTCGCACGGCACTACTGTTCGAATTTATAGTTCAATCGACTAACTCTCAGCCGTCAGTTATAATAATCATAATATGGAAAATTGAGATGAAAATTATTAAAAAATATGTGTAGGCATTCATACATTGTCTGTAGCAATACATTTCTCGACTAATCTTTACAGCTGAATAATAAGCGTAAACGATTCATTTTACTACAGAGTCTTGGACACGGTAGCAAAACTTCTCTTGAAGGTACGTAAAAATGATGCTGCACACATCAGAGTCAATCTCCAACAGAGATCGCGCCCCAAAAAGTGAAGTCTTTAAGAAGAATTTTTTGAGGTACGCGTCCGCACTGCAGGGCGTACTGCTGGGAAACTAGTGCATTTCCGCACTAGTTTAACTAGCTGGGGAACTAGTGCATGTTCAAGTACATGTCCGCACTGCAAGGCGTACTGCTGGAAAACTAGTGCATTTCCGCACTAGTTTAACTAGCTGGGGAACTAGTGCATGTTTAAGTACATGTCTGCACAGCAGGGCGTGCTGCTGGGAAACTAGTACATTTTCGCACTAGTTCAACTAGCTAGGAAACCTGTTCATGTTTAAGTACATGTCCGCATTGCAGGCCGGGCTGCTAGGAAACTAGATTTCATTTTTTTGAAGAAAAACAGACAGCTTGCCAATTTGGCAAAACTGGTTAGGACCAGACGTGATTGCAGCACAAAAAACATTAACGATTTTCAGTGACGCAGCTACAGCCAAAGTATAACTTGCTTCAGACGCCCAAGTGGGAGTTTTATAGAAAGATTCACTAAAAATTGCAATTATAATTATTAGCTTAATTGATCTCACTTACATGTATTCATTTTTAAGCTCCCGAGGAATTTATGAATGCAAATTTTACTGATATTCTTTAACATTTCGCTCGATTGGGTCAAACCAAGATTTAGTCGCAGGGCACCTGCACAGTCGTCACTCAGTGAACACTGAATATCTGAAGACCTACTGCCGCATGGCGGAGGGTAATTTGTTAGAAGAAGGGACGTCCTGGATTCGTCTTGTGAGAAATGTAGTTGAAAAATATTAACTGGATTTATCCATAGAATTCGATTCTATTTCACCTCGGTATTACATTTCCTTTAATCGGCCTATCCTATTTGCGAAAGCGCATGTGATATGTCCAAAAATTTTGTTGCTTGTTCCCGTGAAAACTGAGGCTGCCTAAAATAAGCGCGCGAAGGCTTGGGTGAATGAAGGAATGAACTCAAGGGATATCTATCTACCGTACATGGCTGAGAAAAAGGAGAGAAAAAGAAATTCCTTACTTAGCTGGATATTTTTCACCAGTTTTTAAAATAACATGCCACCACATGTGCCTAAAATCTTCAGATCATCAAGATGCAACTTCTTGACATTTATTTCAATCTTAAATCGCAAATTAACTTGCCTGGTGAAAGAATGACTTTGGCACTGAAGATGCATAACATCGTTGTTTTGATCGACAAAACGACGAGTTTCACTGACTTTCAAACTTCATTTAGGTTAACTTCATTAAAATCATCATCCTACCTTGCTACTCATCAACTGACGAACAAGATAGCGCAATTAATTACTGCTGGTCTTAGCACATACATGATCATTTGCAATGCAACTTCGCACACTTCAAAGGAAGTCAGCCTTAACGTAAATATTCGATGTAGGAATAGGTATGCATGGGGGGGTATGTTACCTAAGGATAAAAAGGAATATTACATGTACGCACCCGTTTGTTTATTGACCAGCCAGCTCAGCTATACGTATTTGCCTTACATATGCTATAACTTCGAAGAAAGATACAGCGTACCTCGCTGTACATGTGTATGTACGATTGGGTTACATTTATGAAAAAGGTGATAAACCAAAGGCAATCAAGAGCTCAAAATATCATAAAGCGAGGCATCGTATAGCGAGGCATCGTGTAGCGAGGCATCATAAAGCGAGGCATCGTAAAGCGAGGCATCGTATAGCGAGGCATCGTATAGCGAGGCATCGTATAGCGAGGTATCGTATAGCGAGGTAGGCCTCACTATAGTTCGCTCATATGACTGAATTTATTTCACCAGTTTTTTCAGTAACGTACCCCGATCGGATACGCATATTGCGAGGAACGTCTGTACAGCCATCAGGTCCCTGATTTGTTTTATCGACCACGCATCACCTCGTAGTGACGTTAACCTACACACGTTGCTTTTCTTCACCACACCTAATGCTATTCGTACCGCAGAAATATTCGAGACTCTTTATAAGTAGTAATATAACAAACGAGCTGCCTGCACTTGAGGTATTCGTTCACCAGTCTGAGGTCCGCTGCTTCCTAACTCGAAGTTTGCTCGCATAAACTTTTCATCGATCCCTGAAACCTTATTCTTAATTGTTATTCAAACATACACAACGCGATTAATGTGGCCGTGTGGATACATTCCAATGAAAATATGTGATCTGCTTATGCATATAAATCATTAACACGCGTCATTTTGAGTACGCAGTAATCCGTATTTTGGAGAAGAATAATTAATAGGGAAGTTATTTAATGGAGGTATTGCCTCATATCTGTCGATGGCCACCGACGGGCGATGATTTACCTTGTGTACACCTGAGTTAGATTAACGAGATTTATGATTAAAATTTCCTGTTCAGGAACAATCATTTTCGAAAAGTACCGTTCCCTTGAAGGGAACATGAAGCCAAAATGATTCATTTCAGTTACTTATTGATTGGCGGTATCACCCGGACACCGTTGAGATTCTGAGCGCTGCTTCATCAACATATGGTTTCAATATCATAGTTTCCATCCTCCTCTTCGTCGTCCTCTTCATCGTAGGGCGGCCGCTCGGTGCCGGGGTGACAGCTCGAGCTGGAGCGGTGAGGAGCGTCGGAGTAGTAGCTGCAACACAGACCAAAAAGAAAGGGGACTTAACACTCCACATTTCTGACGTCAGTCCGTCATTTGTGTGTACTGATCGTCCCACCCTCCGTGTGAAAGGAAATAAGACAATGTGTATCCAAAAAGAGTTACTTTGGTAATTTATGTGTGGAAAAGGAGTCAAAAACAATTAACCCTCTTTAATTTGTTACGTTTGGCTCCATGATTAGCAATTTTAAAATTAATGGGAGTTAACATTTGAAAGCAGTGGTAAAAATGTTGATAAATATGGAAAAGGTTACCATGATACCAAACATGGAGCTACTTGCATCCAAATGATGCGCTGCATCATTTCTGCCTTAATCAGTCCTATTCTCAGGTGCCCTCACCTGTCCGCTGCATCATTTCTGCCTAATCAGCCCTATTCTCAGGTGCCCTCACCTGTCCACAGCGTAGTTTCATGAGACGTAGGAGGAGGGCACCAGCGGGCCAACGGACGGAGGACTGTTGAGGGCGTTGGTCTGCGAGGAGATCTGCTGCTGTTGGTTCTGTTGGGCCTGTTGCGAGTGAGCCTGTTGCTGTTGACTCGAATTGACCTGTTGTTGTGACGACTGTTGAGACGATACCGCCTGTTGTTGCTGTGCTGGCCTTCAGTTTGGATAAAAGATAGTAGAATGGTTTCATTAGTATTAACATTGATAATGATAATAATTCTAATGAAAATAGATGTATTGGTAATAGTTTTATTTGAAGAGTATGTGTACATAAATGTGCAAAAACGCTTACTGGTGCGTGCATGTATGTACGTGAAGTGACTGTAAATCTTTAGGTAATTTAGAGAGCTTTAAATTTTAAAGGTCGCGTGTTTTTTAAGCTTATTGTAAATGAAAACGAAACCAATCGTTTTCTTCATCCAGATTGATTCAATAACCCGGCAAAACACCAAAAAAATTAACTATCCTGGACTGTACGACTGCACGGGTGTTCATACGGTAGAAAGAAATGTGCCAGTCCCTCCTAAGGATTTTAAATAAATACAGAATTGCTGAATCCGCAGCACAAATTCAGCCAGCGAACAACTATCCCTCAGTTTATGAATGCTTTAGTTTGCACCGCTGACGCAGGTGTCTGTGAGGAACAAGCGCAACTAACCCAAAATAACCGACGCAAGATTCGGTGAGAAGGATTTACAGCTCAACTTAATATTCCTTATGAAAATAGTAACTCTAAAAATGGTACTTGAAAATTCTCAAACAAATGTGTAAAGAGACGTACATATGTATGTGCGAATTAACAAGAAAACTATAGACAATTTAGAGAGCGGGTGCTGCGATATTTATGTATTCATTTCAAGTGTATCTTTGAATGCTCCCAACAAACACCAGAGAGAAAGAAGCTCAGCTCACGCAAAATGACCGTTGGAGAAAAGGTATTTAAATGCTTCCATTAGTATTAACATTATTAATAAAAATCACAACGATAATAAATATATCACTAGTTGTTTTCAATAAAGATATTAATTAATTGTTCACAAAGAGTTAGGGTCCCTTCGCTCGGTACCCTACCATTTAGGACTGAAATAACGGTTCCTTATGTTAGCATATTTCACAAAGACACCAGCGTGAAAGAAGGTCAACCAAACCAGGATAATACTCACGATTTGTAGACGGGCGTAAAGGCAGTGGACACCATACTGGATGGGTTTGTATTATTGAGGGTGGACTGTCCCACTTGAACTCCGTTGCCGTTGGAATATCTCTGCCCTGCAGGATTCATGGTGACGTCACTGCCGGGCATGGGCAGTCCTGAGGAGCCTCGTGAGCAGGAGGATAGAGGGCCGCTGATGCCATAACCGGCGGCGGCCGCCGAACTCGCGCCCATGTACGACGCTGCGCCGCCGAGAAGGCCGGCCTGTCCGACCCCGGTGCTGCCTTGGCTGTTCGAGCCTTTGGCGTTGGGGGGAGTCTGTGGGGGAGTGTCGGTGCCCACTCCCTCACTGCGTGGGGAGAAAGAGTCCTGTTATATGTGATTGAATTGCTGTATGGTGTTGTGCTGATTGTCGGCTAGACGTCTTTGCATCCAAATGTCGCTGTAGGTACGAGAAGGTGAATCGGGATTGAAATGTTGAGATCAAATCAAAGCAAAGACTGACGTTGATGAGCATGGTGAGTAACATACAATAGTCTAGAAAGAAGATAAAATTTTAGTCAAATATTGATTGTCGTGTTGGACCTGGAAAGATAAAATCAAATTTTCATTTTCAGTAATGCATCGAGCATTTTTCAAACTTTGCTCTTCACTCGAATTTGGAAAAATTCCTGGAATAAATTGTTCACAAAGAACTATAAATGACCTACACATAAGTCTGAGAGTCGTGCTAATTAATTCATAGCCAAATACTGCTAAGGCACTCGTACATAGAAGTGTAATTCAATCTCAGCTCCAAACCACAGCACGTGGGTATGAGTTTGGAGAGTGTATTTGACGCGTTTCTGTATTTTCCTTTAGAAAAATAAGTATACGGACTTTAGTTCCATGTTTCAATGCTCTTCACGTCATATTAATTAGTCGCTGAGGACGACAGAAAAACATAAAAATAGTAATAATAATAATGATGATTGCTTAGTTGGTCTCTTCGAACGACATAAGACAATGTAGCAATAATGTAACAAAATGTAGCAAAAAATTGAAGTAAATACAGTGACTACTACAACTCCAAGTCACTGACTACAATATGAAAACTGCAAATAAATAAAGCGACTACTACAACTCCAAGTCAGTGACTACAATACCAAAGCTGCAAATAAATAAGGTGACTATTACAACTCCAAGTCAGTGACTACAATACCAAAGCTGCAAATAAATAAGGTGACTACTTTAACTCTAAATCAGTGACTACAGTACTACAGTTTCGCACAAAACATCATACTGCGCAGGGACGCTTCTCTGCCTTATATTCTCAGCTGATGAATAATGGCCATAATTCTGCAGCAGTGGAAAGGTTTCACGGTTGTTAATAAACGTCAACGTTAAACTTGCTCAAGATCGATTGAAGTATGGAAACCTGTTGAGACTGCAATGACTAAGGTATAAAGTATTTGAGAGTTTCCTAGGTTCCACAACATAAATTAAGCATCGTTGAAACTTTTGGGAAAAGCTGCAAGAGAGGGTGTCACCTAACATAGAATATCGAATGAATGTGTTTAGCTTAAAGTATTCAACTTGATGTCTATAAAACTCTCAGTGAACAAAGCTGAGCTCTACTAGAGGCATATGTATGTACTTTTGAATCACCATTAAAGATAATAGCCTTTGGTCAATGTACCATTGAGAATTACTGTTAGATATAATAGCCTTTAGTCAATGTACCATTGATAATTACCGTTGAACATAACAACCTTTAGAAAATGTACTATTGAGAATAGCTGTTATATATAACAACATTTAGCCAATGTACCATTGATAATTACCATTAAACGTAACAACCTTTAGTCAATGCACCATTGAGGATTACCATTAAACATAACAACCTTTAGCCAATGTACTATTGAGAATTACCATTAAACATAATAACCTCTAGTCAATTTCACCGCGAGCATGTGTGCGTAACTTACCTGTAATTGGTTGCCATGTACTGCGACGGTAACGCTCCTGGCATTAAGTGGGAGAACCGAGGGTACTGAGACTGGCTGGAGGAGTTCGTTGGGGGAATTGTGGGAGGGAGTGGGAATGTTGTGCCACCTGCCAACCAAACTCCAGCGGCGGCACTGCTAGCGGTGTTGTCAGGGGGTGGTGGTGGCGGTGGAGTTTTGCAGGCGGCGGTATCAGCCAAAGACCAGATCTTGGGTTTAGAAGAATAGATATGGCGTTTAGGGAGCATACCACCAGATGCCACGTCTAGGTCGTCCTCCATGTGACCTCCGGAATCGCAGTGACTCGAAGTCTCGAGTTGCAGATGTTCGTGTGGGGGAAGGTGTTCGTGAAGGGCCGACGGATCACCGCGAAAGATATCCATAGACAGGGTGCGTGTTGAGGTGTGAGAAGAAAAGTGGTTCATGAGGTGTAAGTTTGACTGGAAATGATCGTGTGAACCGAATGGCATACTGCAGCGCAAATCTCTGTACAGGGCAGGGCTGCCATCGTCGGAGAGTTGGGTGTGGTGGTAGGAGTCTGTGGGTGGGAGACGTTTGTGGGGGAGGTGAAGGGAGTCCTCCGAATCCCTCTGAATAGAACGGAGTAAAAGTTGGCTAAAAATATGCTAGGCTCTTCATCGGCTAGCATTCATTTATGGTCATTTCGTTAGAATAAGTTTAAAACATGAACTCAAAGATCAATTATTAAACAAAGGAAACAAAACAATAACGGTTTTACACAACTGGAACAACAAAGATGTTAAAAATTAGATAGGGATACTCATATTAATGGGAGAACAGTTACTCGGTGGGGCGTTATTTAAATAAGCCAAGTCGTAACTTTTCACATCAAATTAGCTGAAGGGATCAATGTCTGTGAAATCCCAATCTCAAGGAATAAATTTTTAACTTCATGTTGCGAAGGAATCGGAAGACTCTCAATCGATTTCTAATAGTGTCATTTTGGTTCGAAAAAAAGGCAACGCAGACAGCGTGTACTGCAACTTCTGCAACGGTAGTTTAAATGGAAATGAACCAGTGTGGGGAAATGAATGAGGCTGAATGGGTGAGTGAATGAGGCTGAGTGGGTGAGTGAATAAGGATGAGTGGGTTGAGTGAATGAGGCTGAGTGGGTNAATGCAGTTGAGTAAGCATGTAGGTGGAGTGTGGGTGGCGGGCTGGGTTTGGACGCTGTGAACGTGGGTCAAGGCAGGGAACTTTGGCATGCCAATAAATCAGCCACGTAGGCCAACAGATGGTAGGTAACAACAGGTATAAGTTACATGGGAAAAGTAAAACTCTAATACACAGTAAATCAGCCGAGCTGCCAAACGTAAGCAAGTCAATAATAAATAAGATACGGGGTAAAAAATAGAAAACTCTACAGGAACAAAAGGGACATAAAATGTTAATACTTATACTTAGAATGTTTCTGAGCTGTGCAATAACATAGTCTAACTAACGTAAGAAACCGGAAGCATACTAAGCAAGAAAGTGACATTTCAACTAATTTTTTTGTCTAACAAACTAGCAGTGAAACTGTTGTTCCATTTGATAAAAAATGTTCACCTGAAACTACTGTTTTAATTCAAGGACAACATAACATTTTAATTTTAGTGAATAACACTGCCGAAAATTCTATTATAAGTTTTCAATCGATGTAAAATACGTTATTTATTTCATGCTCATTCAATTTCGGGGTAATAATAATTTTCAGTTTACGTGAAAACGGCAATGCTATTTTACAAAGATTACACAAGCATAAAAATTTGTGCGACTCCCCCGCACTCAGATCTCAAACACCACAGTGAAAGCAGACGCAACTGCGCGCTGGCAAAAGGTAAACTGAACGAGCGCCACGCGCCGCATTCAAAGGGCTCCGTCAATGTGTTCTGTATCATCCAAATCCTTCAATGTATTCTGCATTATCCAAATCCTTCAATGTATTCTACATTATCCAAATCCTTCAATACATTCTGCCTCATCCAAATCCTTCAATGTATTCTGCATCATCCAAATTTATCAATGTATTCTGTATCACCTAAATCCATCAATGTATTCTGTATCATCCAAATCCATCAATGTATTCTGTATCATCCAAATTCATCACTGTATTCTGTATCATCCAAATCCATCAATATATTCTGTATCATTCGAGTAAGTTTAAGTCGTGAGAAACAAAGAGTTGCAAGATAAAAAGTAAGGAAGATTTATATTGAAAGAGGAAGTTTTATGCTGAAATTAATTTTCGTATATAGAAAAGAAGCCAGACGTTTCGAGTTACTAGACTTATCATCAGCGATGAGCCTGTTATAGAGTACTGTATTACTTTTATTTTTATACTCTGAGAATAATCCTGAGTTGAGCATTATTTCGAGGCTTCAATTAAAACAAATGTAGAGCGAGGCAAAAAAAAATCAGAGTGAAAAAATTAATCAACTTAGACTTATTTTTGCTCGATAATTATGAACTCATAATTATGAATTATGACAATTATGGAAAAACATGATGGTGGTGTGCAGGCGAGAGCGAGCGCTCTGGAGAAAACCCTTACTTCTCATTCGACTTCGTACTGGTACTTCTACGTTTAACATTACTCTAAAGTACATTTTGCTTTCAGTGTACTAAATTTGTAATATGCAGAGAAACTACAATGATTCTCTTGTGTACGGGAATAGGATCATTGAAATACTGGAAAGAATCTTTAAAGACACCCTTTAGAAATGCTTGTTTCTCGTACTCGAACTGAGTCTTCTGATACGAAAATTCGTATTGTTTTATTCCTCTTTGACCAGAGCCTGTCGCGAGATCACTAATTTATCAAATTTTGCGTTTTCAAATACAAAGAATATACATTTGCACTTTGTACTTCTTTACACCCGCATATTACTCTTTTCATGTATATTCCTAGTATGAGGTGTCAGAAGCAACACTAAGCAATGCAGATTCACGATGATCTTCCATTAAGTACAAACCAAGAATTGTTTGTAACATTTTTTACTGCCGAATACAACATATGGATTTTCGCCCTGAAGAAAAAACGGACATCGCAAAATACCTTAACGAACAGTGATGAGCTCTCACCTTCTCGCCTTTGGACGCGGCGAAGGGGTGGTGGGAAGGGGCGGGGGAGAGGGCAGCAGTCACCCCCTTCGTGGGTGCGCCTCCGTCACACGACTTCAGTTCTGTCTGACCGTCTTCGACTTTCGTCTCTCCCACTACAAGCAAAAGACAAATATTTCTTGAGTAAAATAAAACCTTTCAGTTTGAGTCAATGTGCTCATGCGTCTGTTGATGATGCAACAATGTCATTTTTTTGCGGAATGATGCCGGACTGTAAGCGGAACTGACGTATTGCATCTCGCTAACCCTCGTATTGGTCGAATTGAGCTTCGAAAGAGGAAAGAGTGTGGCAGAGGAACTCGTCTTGATTTTAATCCAAATTAATAATATTATAAATAATAATATAATAAAAATAATCTGTTGGAAACGTATTGCAGATTTTAGGTCAATCGGTTATTCTGTAATTGAGAGCTTTTAAGACACAGATGTTGTCCAGTTGAGACCTGTCATGTTGATCTGAGAGTCTTTAATGTAATCAACTTACATTCTTATGAGGATTCCGCAACATAGTAGCTATGCACACGAGAAGTTACGAAAGATTACAACGGTTCAAAAATCTACGTTCAGGTATAACAGCTCAGCACTTCTGCAGCATGCAACATACTCGTATTTTGTTATGAAAATCCCTCGGCGGTAACACCGCGTGTAACAGTGTTGCCATAACGGTCCCATCCCTCGTCTGCTTTTGTTATACATTTGCATTCACCCCCGATGACCTGTTTTTTCCTCTTGATCGGTAAATTTGTCATAGTGCATACATCAAATGTAATCTTACAGTTCGCATTCTTTCGAGGTGATCAATGAAAGAGTGGCACAACTACACCGAAGCTGTTCAAGACTTGCAAAAAATAAAACACCATCAGGGGGACAACCTTTGTCATATTTTCGGAAAAATAACGTATCAAGTCAATAAAAAATCATACTGCGTAAAATGAAGAACATCGAGACTAGTCCTACCTTCAGTAAATCTGCAAACAAGGGAAGAACAAACCCTTTGTGCATCTATTTTCGACATCGAAAATTGGCTGAGAAACAAAACTGAAATCGAAATTACAGACATGCATCGTACGTACATAGATGAAGTGTGTGTCATGGGTGAACGTTATTATTCAACTTGGGCTTTGTTTTGTGAATATAGATGAGGCTCTAGACTCAGTTACATAGCGAGTGCCAGGAAACTTTTAAACGTCTTTCCAGGAGGTTATAAAATTAGGTTAACCTAACCTAACCTAACCCTAGGTTTTGTGATACTCTGCAGCCAGGATATTCCTCACCGACTGCCCTCAGGGGCTATTATGGACTGCGACTATGAACTGTTGAAGTTCGTAGGGACGATGTAGTGCATCTATAAACTGTGATTATGAACTGCAACTGTGAATTGCGACTATGAATTGCGACTATGAACTGCGACTATGAACTGCGACCATGAACCGCGACTATCAACCGCGACTATGAACTGCAACTATGAACTGCGATATGAACTGCGACTATGAGCAGTAACTCATTAAGTAAGCATACGTAAGAACACCACGCTGCTCACAAACGTTCGTTGAACGAATTTCAGGCAAGGCTGACTAAATTTTAATAGGACCATTCTGAGACTGGTTTCATAACACAAATAGTCTGTAATTTAGAGTCCTAACACCGGTGACACGACGTTTGGGGTGGGGGAGCACTGGAGCCGGACAGTATCCAGCTTGCACTAGACGATCGGAAATGACTGAGCTTCAGTCGCTGTCCGTGAGAAACGACATCGTTTCTGACATAATTCTTTTTGCTGAGATTACCTTGAAAAATGTCTCATAAGCGTTCAGCATTCACTAATAATCAGACGGGGTTCGTAGATTGTGATATTAGTCAAAAACATTAGTTGAAATTTTGGTAATGATTCGTGGAGGGAAGTTTTATACACGTTCAGTTTCTGTTGCTAGGGAGACTTATTTCTTTGATATAAATATTAATAAAAAATCATCAGCATTTTACTGATGATACCTGTAGAGATGTTTAATAAACGATCCGCATTCGGAACAAGTCATAAACGCTTCTTAGATATTGCTATTTGTGAAAAACACTTCTGAAATTATTTTGATGCGCACTACAGTGTCACAAAAATTAAGATATGGGCTGCTAAATAGACGTCATTTATCTGATGTTAAACTGCATGGAACATATTTTTTGCAGCAGGAGTTGGACCTCGAGTCGATCACTCTGAGCTAACGAAGAAACTCTTTTAGGGACGAGTGACGCTTTTTGATCGACTGAGAAACGTGAAAAAAGAAAAATAGTGAAGCAACTTTACTCGAAGCGAGCTGACGCATAGCATATTGGGTTTTATATATGTTACAATTACTGAAATATGTTACAAACTATAATATGTTACTAAATATGTTACGGAGAGGAAAAAGGGTTCAGTTCCATTCCTAATTAAGATATCGTATCGTTTTTCATGTTATTTTTCAGTAATTGAGCACCTGTAAAGAGTAGTTTAATACCATAACAAAACAATTAAACTATAGAATAATACATATTTTTTTGGTTGCTCTGGTTGGCTGGTATCTCAGTCTCCCTTATCTGTATTTCATAGGAGAATTGTGCTGCAAGCCACGCTGATTTACTGCAGTGTCGTAGATGGGATACTGACCATCACATTGTAACTGAATCTAACCTAAAGCAAATTGAATGTTTCGCTTGATGGAATGCACTGTGACAATGTTCCCCCCTCGTCAAATACATAACAAAAAAATGAAAATAACTTAACAAAATAACACATGATACCGCCAACCAGCCACAAACCATGCATGCTATGTGGTGACTAACCATACATGATTAGACACACAAGATGTATACCTCACCACACAGGATGTGTAGCTCAACACACAGGATGTGTAGCTCATTACACAGGAAGTGTCGTTCACCACACAAAATGTATACCTCACCACACAGGATGTGTAGCTCATTACACAGGAAGTGTCGTTCACCACACAAGATGTGTAGCTCACACATAGAAAGAATACGGTACATTTGTCACACAGTCCTATCTTATCACGCATGTGTTACAAAACCGATGCAGAAATGTGTCGCAAAAATAGTACGGAGTAACTTCCTCAGTTATGTCCTAGAAAACCTTGAATTCAATTTGGGCACAAGCCCGGGCTGCACTGGTATGCCGCCTTTACATACTACGGAATAAGATGTATATATATATATTTATTGTTATACATATATACTGAACATGTGTCAACCTCAACACGCCTCTCTAACTCTACGGTATTTCGAGCGAAGATTTAACTTACTCTCAGTACCCCTTTATTATAAAGATGAACTGAGGATGCAGAAAACCTTGAAATAAAAACATGTTTAATTTTGCAGCTTCAGTACCAAGCGCTGTCTGAATTAACTCAATGTACCGTTACAGCTTCTACACGATATAACTCCAGTAATCTAAGCAAGCAATGGTCCATGTTATCCGTGAACTGATTTAGAAATGAACATCAAGCTAAAAGTTCACTACATTCGGGAGAGTGTACGCGAAGTATACTTATTCCCAGAGGTGGGCAGTTGCGCGCTACATGTAGCGGTAGCGGCGCTACAATCTAGTGGGTGTAGCGGAAGCGGTAGCGCCCGCTACATATTTAAGTAGCGATAC
>VOMN01020584.1:0-10010 GCA_014899125.1 Orchestia grillus
TACATATATATATATATATATATATATATATGAATTTTTATTAAATAAATTGGCGACAAAGTTCAACAGTCTCAGCCTAATATCCCGCGATTAATGGCTATTCAGACTGAGTAACTCTCACACTGACTCTTTTTTCTCAAAACTGCCCCATTTACTCCTAGGTTTCTGCAGTGATGCCAAGCATTTTGTGCATCATCATAACGTGTTATCACGGCATACAGCTCGATATGTTGCAGTTGCTTCTTGGTAATGTCTCTAAAATTCTGCACTCATTGGAATTTCCCTCGTTAGCTTGAGCTAGAGATGTATGCATTACGTTGCGGTACTTGCACTCCACACTCGTCTCTTAGGTAGCTCTGCATGGGCATGACCCAAGAAACACTTATCTTCCCTGGTCGGCACTTGTGGTTAGTAGTGCCTCGACTTCGGAATGTGCACAACGTTTCTCATACCGACTAACGAGCATTGGGTACAGTTAGTCAATAACAGTGAGCTACAAAAGTATCTATATGTATACATCAATGAACGTCCCATTCGTAATTCATACACATATTACATATATTTCAATGCTTTTATTTTTGATATATTTCAATCAAAATTTAGGTATATATGGTGGTTAGCTTAACAAGCATAGTTAGTAACATCGGCTTATACGAAGGGTTCTCATTAGCCAGCATAACGATATTTAAGACTCCCTGCGTAGCTAAGATATTCCGCAAGTACGGTTTAAGTTTTAAGTTAATGCGTCTAAGAAGTACTCTGAGAAAGTACTCCAGAAGTACTCTAAAGGTGGTACATTGAGGGTGCTTCAAATTATATTTATATTTACAGAATTTGATTAGCGGGCATTTGCGTTATATTCTTAATTGAACGAGCAATTAAAAAAAAGCGGTTCAACGATTTGCTTTGTTGCTCTCTGGAGCGTAGTTTGGAATTAAAGGTTTTGTTTGCTCTGTGTCAGTTGCGGGTGACGTACTTTGTATAACACGTTAGTAACATTTGCCGTAGATCTCTTTAAAGCATTTTGCCTCACGCTTCGAAGTTGATTTCAGCTGTGGAAGCGAGAACAGCAGCAGAAATGGACGCACAAGGAACGTGCGTGGCTGCCCCTGGCAGAGTCGGACTCTACGCTTAAGATTCATCCTTCATCTGTCTGTTCATCGATTGTTCAAGTGGACTACGAAAGACTTGGCGACTTCATTGGGATGTTAAATTTTTTCGTAAACTACCCAAGCTTCCCAAAAATTATGGAATAAACGCCAACCCAGCTGACCGCAGGCCCCAGGGACGGTGGAGCTTCGTCACGTGGTAGCTACGACACCAGCTTCTGCCCGGCATTCATCGGGACGTATCATATATTGACTTTATGTATGTCACCCTTCTTTCGGGCACAGAGCAAGTGGTGGTAAGAGCAGCATATCCTTTCACTTCACTTATAGCCGATAAATAATAAAGCCCATGTGTGTCCTCGGACTGCGAAATTTGATATAAGTTTCGAACACAATTTCTAATATTTTCGGTGGCAGAAGAGCAACAATAATTTACATTCTACCTTAACGTGCATTATAGGTCGGCGCAACGGGTGTCCCTATTACGTAGTCCAAAAGATTTTCACGAATGTGTTCACATTCGCAGGATTGGCAAGTTGAACGTTGACTAAGCGGGTGGTGGCTGCCGGGGCGTCTTCCTCTGTATCGCTCGCACTGTGGAAGGGAGTTGGTTCTATATTCTTGTGCGGGGGCAGCATCACTGAATGATATTTACATTTAAAGTTTAAAATTTGAATTTACATTAATATCGCAGTGGAGAAAAAAACGTTTTCAAAGGAGAGTACAGCTTCGTTTTTTCATTGCCCTTTGTTCGGATACCCGTTCTTAGACATTTTCGCTCAACAGTGAACTGAAGCAGTATTGCATGAATAGTGTTTAGGTTTCGAGGTGTATGTATTGTTTCGTAAACGTGCGCAGAAAACATTCATGTGATGTTATTTTGAAATATTTATACATTCATTCGCTTGCATAATATCTCAGTTCCATTCTTCCGTGAGTCGTACTTTCCGGTTATTAGGAGGGAAATGTTTGTAGCGCCTAAAATCTACGATAAATTTGAGTTTGAGTTCCAACTGGTACCAAATTGGCACATTAAAACATAACTAAGTACATCTAGGTGTAGGGCAAGGTAGCAGATGTAGGTGTAGAGCAAGTAAGCAGATGTAGGTGTACAGTAAGTAAGGAGACGCAGGAGCAGATCAAGTAAGCAGACATAAGAGATACATGTGGTTGTGGTGGTTTCACCCTCTGATAACGCTATTGACATGCCCGCTTGCTCACGCCCACAGTTCACGTACACGCACCTCGTGTGAACTAACGTACATGGCAAAGCAGGACGGCACCCTCGTGGCCTCGACAGCAAGCAGATGACTTCTGGCTGCTGGTGATGAGGTGTAAGTGTAGAAAGGAAGGTGCG
Organism: Orchestia grillus; assembly: GCA_014899125.1. Taxonomy (NCBI): domain Eukaryota; kingdom Metazoa; phylum Arthropoda; class Malacostraca; order Amphipoda; family Talitridae; genus Orchestia; species Orchestia grillus. Next base: position 2,467 of record VOMN01020584.1, read on the forward strand.
GGAGACGCACGTGCAGGACGTAAAAGTGCGCACAGTGCTGGTGTTCTAGCCACCGACCATAAAGCAGATGCAGCTTTTGCCCAGTAACTATGTATTTACCGTAAATATTTTCCGGCCAATTTGCCATATCCATTTTTCTTACCTATTTGTCATATCTATTTTCCCTGCCTATTTGCCCTACCTATTCGCCAACCTAGTTACTCTACATTTACCCTACCTATTTACCGAACCTATGTGCATTGCCTATATTGCCAGTCTATCTCGCCCACCTACTTACCCCATCTATTTGCCCTATATATTCGCCCTACCCATGTACCCTATATGTGCCCTATTTATTTGCCCTACCAATTTACAGTATCTGTTAACTCCACCTATTTGCCCTACCTATAGGCAATACCTCTTTGCCCTACTTATTTGCCCGACCTATCTACCCTACTTGTGCAACCTACCCAATTGCCTTACTTATTTACCTTACATATTCGTCTTACTGATTCACACTACCAATTGCAACACCTATTTCCGTTTTCTATTTGCCCTACCAATTTACACAACCAATACAATATTGATTTTTACCCTATCTATTTACCCTGGCTATTTACTCTAGCTATTTACCCTAGCTTTTTACCCTACCTGGTTATTCTACCGTACTGACCTGACTTATTTACCTCACAAGTTTGCCCTACCAAATCAACCTACCTATTCACGCTGTTAATTTACCCCTCCTGTACAAAGTCTCTCACACGCTTACAACAGAGTAGGGAAAATGCGTCTGCAGGTACTTTTAACGACGGTGGGGTAATGAAAAGTTACTTATGATGGAACATTTTATAAGGCATAACTGAGACAATCATTCCAAAGAAAGCTTTGTGCACTCTATAGAGAAAGCTTTGTGCATTGAATCATATTTTATGTTTCGCAACATAACTCTTGTTGTTAAATACAGCCTGTAGGAGCTTGTGGTACTTTTCTTCAAACTTCTTGGATATTTCTGGTCAGATATTTTCTACCAGTAGACGTGCCCCGCATAAAATGGCCAGTATAGGCCATTGGTGTTAATTTCTTAAGATGACCGGTAAATCTGACATGAAATATTGTTATTTGCAGTATCACTGATACGGACTGCCTTCTCGGACAGTCTAGCTGATTAGTTAGAAGTACGGATCCTTGAATTTTCCACTCTCTTCATCCTTAAGAACGTAACAAAGAGACGGACGGACCAAACCAGCGAGCGAACAAGCGGCACTGGGCGATTGTTATACAGCGGGATTTTTCATGACAAATTTTATTTAGTTGAGGGATTATTTAAATTTATTCCTCTGTACAAGTTCTCGACCGCGATAGGATATGGATATTGACTGGGCAATTTTGGATCAATTATTTCACTTGTGTTAGGTTCGCAGTATGCTTTGGATCGCTACCTTTTTGAGAAAGGCAGCCTGGCGTTAAGCTGAAAGATCATACACTTTTGCTTATTTTCTATTAATACCTTCATCATAAGCATCATCCATTAATAATCCTATTTCAATGTTTTTACACTTTTGACACTGAAGTAATCGCAGACCACGACAAATCCGCCTCCAATGGAATGGTTGTTGGATTGGTATCCTCCGGCGAATATACAATGCCCAATTTCTTCTGACATTTATCACAGCATTTAGACCAAAGAAGTTCAATGAGAAGTTCATTTGCAAAATTAATCGGAAAATGAGGAGCGGTATCATCCTTTCAGACCACGAGGAGATCTCATATCGACGAAGTGAACGACTATATTCATCTGTCACTTATACTGGAGTTCCTCGTAGGTATAAGTGACTGAAGCGCTTTGCGGGTAACGTGGGGTCCGTTGCCAACCTCTTTCGACAATAACCTAGCTGCACATTCTGTACCTGTCTACGGCAGATGGAATGATGGTGTTTCTAGTAATGAATTATCGTGCCAGTTGAATTTAGCGGTAAATTTAAATAACGAGATTTTTTCTGTAACCAACACTATTTGTAAGGTCTACAATGAGTGGTCTCGAACAATTGGTTTGTTTTCTCCCATATCCTCGATGCTCACAAGACAACTGTCAGACAATACGCAATATTTTGACTTTAATTGAACTTAGCAGTTATCTGGACTTAATCTAGAACGTGCTACTCAAATCTAAACCTGAGAATTCATGAATGAATCTGAGAAAAAACGTAACATAAAAAATGTGTTGTACACGATTTTGCGTAATGAAAGTATATAATCATCATGTGGTAATTTTCTTGTTACTTTTTTCGTATACGATTCCCTCGTGAACTGCCTCGTTCAATGTTCTATCAGAAGTTGAAGTTTCATGACCCTAACTTTATTAATATTACCTAAAAGCACATTTTCCTAGAGCGTCATAGGCTATTGGAAGACACTCTCCATTACCTTTTTCTTATACATATGCCATATACATATTAAACGGACTAATTTGCTTCGCCAATTTCGCGGGACCTATTTCCTGTACATATTTCCATTTTTTACCTATTTCCTACACCCGTTCAACCAAAATCTTTCTCCCTCTTACTCCCCTTACCTATTCCAAGTAATTTTCCCTTATAGAGTCTTTTATAGAATCCAAGAAAATTACATACACAAGCCCTTCATACATAGGCTCTACATAATTACCCACACAAACATAAACACAGAGCATGCGTAGTTCACCCAATCTGGTAACCGCCTGTATCGTGTTGCTGTGTGACTACTGTGTGCGTTCAGTGTATTCTGTGTGTGCACCATGTGTGTACAGTGTGTGCACTGAGTGTACTGTGTGTGTAATCTGTGTGTACAGTATGCACTGTGCGTGTACTGTGTGTATAGTGTGTGTGTACTACGAACGTATTTACTGTGTCTGATGTGTGTGTCCTGAGTGTATACTTTCCGCGTACTGAGTGATTACTGTGTGTGTGTGTGTGTGATGTGTGTTTCCGTGTCTATCCTGTGTGTGAACGGTACGTGTGCTGTGTTTATAACTGTGTGCGTGAAATACGAGACTCACGCGTTGACCGCCGTCGCGGAGGGTCGATTGAGGCGTTGATCCAGGGTCGAGGTCAAGAGTGAAGTGTACAAGCCGCGTGTAAATCTAGAAAGTGTGTTTGCGTATGCATTTCATGTGAAATAAAGTGGCTTTAGGTTGCCACTGCAAAAGTGAAAATATTCATCGAGTGAAAAGGGTTCACCAAAAGTGTAAGTGAATACACCAAACAAGCGCATAAGCTAGATGTATATCTGACAACTAGATTTGCTCAATAAACTCAAGACGCATAAACAAGTGTATAATTTTTGTGTATGAACTTGAACATAAATTAATGAGTAGAAAGTGTATTCGCTTCATGAATCAGCGCCGGGAAATACATCATACGGCATTTTCGTAAAAATTATAACGCCCTCTTTTTACACTGTGTTGAACGTCACGTCTATGTGCATTTATGGTGTATGAGGCTATCGACATACAGCCTGGTAAGATTTGGTATCAGCAGGGCTAAGTATACTTCTGAGCTGTTACTGAAGCGCGTAAAAACTGTGAAAATGAAACGTACAAAAAAGCCTTGTCTATTGTCGAAAGTGAGCGGAGCAAAGGTCAGGCGAGCCCTCCCTTCACCGCGTGTCTTCACGACTTCTTTCCGGAGTAGAAGAGGATGTGGTCGGACGCTCGGCGTCTCCCGCTGAGACCCTCAGCGTCTCACCATGAAGTCCCACCTTCCCTCCCCCTCTCTTCCCCCCTTCTGCCCACCCATCCTCGGAGTCGGAAAGAGAAAACGAAAATGATGAAAATGGTATAGATCAGATTGGCGAGTTGAAGCAGGGAAGACCCAGCCCGGCAAACGTCAAGAAGAAAAAGAAGAAGGAAGTTGACACATTCTTCTTGACCAAATCCTTCAGACTCGGAAACGAAGATGAAAACTGCCGCTACATGCACCCGAAACTATGCCGAAAATATATCAAATTTGGCTGGAAACTGAAACAAGGTTGCAACATAGGCAAATGGTGTGAATTCTTCCACCCAACCTTGTGCTGGAGAGCAGCTGATCGCCTCAACTGCACGAGGAATAAGTGTAGATTCCTACACCCCTCAGCGATTAAGACAACCGAAGTACAACGAAGCGGTACGGGAAATTAAAAAAAATTGGCGCACTCAAACGTGTCCAATCTGACTGCCCCAAGCTAGCCATCTTTGGCTGAAGTCTCCAGAGCACGGACCCGCCGGAATACTGAGTCAACTGTGAGCACTGCTACGAAAGATGACTGAATTATTGCTGGTACAGATGCACTGCCTGAGAGACTAAGCAGTTTTTTAGAACTGTGTAGAAACACATAAAAATACTACAAAAGCAGATACTTCCTCTCCTGAAAGACCGATGCCAAAGGCCCAGGTCTGCAGCTGCCAGATAAATTGCTAAACAAAACTATGACTAGTAACATACTGAGCTGCAACATCGAAGGCTTGAGTTCGTATCACAAAAAAACATAGATTAAACTTGTAACGAAAAAGAGCGATCCTTGAAAATGCAGAAATTGTCGCTTTTCTAAAGACCCGTTTGACTGAGAAAGTGCCGGACGCCAAGGCGGAAATGAAAGGATTTACCCTGTTTAGAACAGATAGACTACAGGCCACAAAGAAAGATGGAGTCAGTCTATTCGTCAAGAGTGAAATAGCATCAAGCGCAGTCGTCCTGACAGTTGGCTCAAATGGTGTGGTAGAATACTTGGTACTGTATCTCAACCACCTTAAACTTGCCCTCCTCTTAATCTACGGACCTCCCACGTATGAAATGCGAAAGTTTGAACCTGTTCTGTTTCGCAATAAAGAAAAAATAGAAGAGTTAAGAGCCCCCTACCGATCCTTATTGTGTTGGGGGACTATAATTTCCCCTCAATGTGTTAGACTACAGGAGCAATGCACAAAGGCTCCACCGAGTTCAGAGTTCAAGCTGCTTCCCACCTCTGCTGTACAAAATGAACGATATTTCTTTATATCGTTGGCGTTCGCAACATAATTTATGTGGGAAATCTTGTATTATAGTACTTGTGGTGTTTCACTAAGTAAGGTTATTTGTAGTTCACCTTATTGCTCCGTGCCTTTAGTTCAGTGACTTTCCAAAATTACTAGACTTCTGCAATAACAGGAGTGAATTGTCCGCTGTGGTTAACTTCTATTTTGAAAGCTGCAATACATGCCGATTGAAGACTGAAGTGACCGCAAAGCTGCGGCACTGGTGCTCTGACGAAGATTTCTCAGACGCGACAGCGAAGCAGTTACCTACTTAACCATCTTGAGGGTTATTATCAGATTCTTCGTACTGCGATTCGGTCTGACATCCATGGAGGAGCTCTTTTTTCGGTGGTTTAGAGAACGGTGCCAACCTCCATACAGCTGTGAAGATGGAGTAAATGCATTAACCTTCCCGACTGAATGACGAGTCCCTATGGCCGGGGGTGACAGCAAACAAAGGAAGACGGGCATCTGGCAAACACGGTAATCTTCTGCGTTAGTTACCCTTTTACGGAGAGCGAAGCAGGGTGATTGTAAATTTGCTTTTGTGTCATTCGTTCACCCGATAAAATAATAAAACTCGTCAATCCTTAACTTTGGTAAATGAAACAATATAATGATTCATATATATATATACATATATATGTATATTCTCTCAGATTCGTCTACGCAAAGCCTCTTGAAATTTTCTCAACTTTTAATGTTGTATCGAAGTCAGGCTCGGAAATTATTTAAGTCCGGAGAGCTTCTTTCGTTCTGCTCTAATATTGAGAACCATGATACGGCTATCCGTAACGGCGGCTCTTCAACCGTCGCCTACATATGTTCTTATATTCTAGGGTGCCGTAAACTTGAGGTATATTTCTTGGATTTCGTTCGACCTAACAACATTGATGAAAATCGAGAACATTTCCGGTCTTCCGTTACTTCGAGTCTTCAGGGAAAACATAGACTTCTATTCGGATCCCTTCTGATTACGACCAGTTTTTTCTTAGTTTCCTCGACAGCCTGTATAAACCTTCTAATTCTGAGGTATTTTATGTTTGTAGGGTTGACGAGTGGAGCGAACTTAGGGTGGTGATGGGCTCTCGTGTCATGCTCCGAACTTTTTGGTTCGGGAGCAGGGGCAGCTTTCGGGTCACTTTTTCACCTAGCCTCTGTCACGGAGCTGCTTAATAAAGTTTTTGAGATCTGTATTTCTTTGCTCCCATCCTTGTTGAGATTACTATTTTTACTCCTAACGGGATACGAGGCTGGAGGCATGCAATGAAAATTAGCCTATTCTTAAGAAAAGTTTTGCTCATCTCCTTTATGGACTACTTTGCGATTTAACAATACGTGACGGTCCCGACTAAGCGCGAACACATACTAGACCCGGTCATTACCAACAACAGTGAACTAGCAAGAGGGATTCTGGTATAGGATACCATTCTATCAGATCACATGCTACTCCTCGTCACTGCAGACCTCGGACGGGCACTCCCCCGATCTCAAAGCCGAAACAACAGTGGCCTTCGCTCCATTAACTATATGATCTGCCCAACCAACTAGGGCAGCATAATCCATTACTTCAACGAGTAAACTGGGAGCAGCGACTAGCCGACCAAGCGGCTCATGAAGTCTAGGAACTTTGATTGATTCCAACACGCTTTAACGTTTGGTGTTCTATGCCTTTCAACTACTGGCGTGGTGAGAGATGTGAGAAGTGGGGTTTAAACTTCAGTTTCCAAAGGAAGTACTCCGTGTTGACGTGAAAATGTCTCGACTGAGCCGAGATTCGATCCCAGGTCCTCTTGGTTACGAGGCCATCATGCTACCAGAACGCCACGGAGCCCACAAGGACTTGTAGAGATTACTTCTTGAGACGTGCAGTAAACACTTACCTATGAAAAGGGAAAAGAAAATGAAAATAGTGCCCCAAGGCCGCCGGTTTGCTATGAGAAAGAGAAGGCGGCTTAGCAAGTCAATGTCAGAAACGACAAGCCCTGAGACCCGACGTCGAGTATCAGCTTGCACAGCCGAACTGAAAAGGTAGTTGACGGAATCACACGAGGCGGAGACCATATAAACAAGGAGGAAAAAGCAGTCGATGCAATTCGTGTGGACCCGAAATACTTCAACATATTCTTAAGGAACAAAACACGGACCAAGTCATTGATCGGCCGGTTCCGAGTGCGGGCAATATAATCAGTGAGCCAAACGCGAAATGAGAGGTTCTGAAGGAACATTATGAGTCTGTTTTTAGCTAGCCCACAGAGCAGGACCTAGATGCTTTACTAAGGGACCTTCTACAACGCCAAGAACCTGTCGTCATGAGCTAAGATATTTTACCGAAACAGACTTGGTAGACTGCATTGGAGAATTCTCTCCGACATCTGCTGCGGGGCCCGACGGGATCCCAACTACCCTGTTGAGAAACTGCAAGGAGCGGCTCAATACACCTCTGGCTATACTATTGAGGCGTGCAATGGAGGCCGAGGCTATCTCAGACGTGCTCAAACTCGGTGTAGTTACACCAATACACAAAGGTGGAGAG